>JADLZK010002491.1:0-196870 GCA_015847255.1 Hyparrhenia diplandra
ATGGCCTCCTCCGGCCACTGCTAAGCGCGCGCCATGGCCGCCGCCGCCGCCTCCTGCCGGAGCCCGCTCGTCTGGCTCTTCGCGCTCGCCGCCGCGCTCTTCTTCTTCTCCTGGTACCTCCTCCTCGACTCCGCCGCGGGCCCAGCCGCCGCGCACGCCCCGCCAGTGGCTCCGCCCCGGCCCCGGTAGGAAATGCGACCCCGCGGAGGCGCTGCTGCGAGTGTTCATGTACGACCTGCCCCGAGTTCCACTTCGGCCTGCTCGACTGGAAGCCCCCGGCTTCAGCGGCGGCGTGTGGCCCGACGTCAGGGACGGCGTGCCGGACTACCCGGGAGGCCTCAACCTGCAGCACAGCATCAGTACTGGCTCACCCTCGACCTCCTGGCCTCCGAGCAGGGCGCGCCCACGCCCCTGCGCCGCGGCCAGGTGCGCCACGCGCCGCGGACGCCGACGTCGTCTTCGTGCCCTTCTTCGCCTCGCTCAGCTTCAACCGCCACTCCCCGGGTCGTGCCGCCCGCGAGGGACAGCGGACCGCGCGCTGCAGCGGAGGCTCCTCGAGTTCCTCGCAGCGCGGCCCGAGTGGCGGAGGACCGGTGGGCGGGACCACGTCGTGCTCGCGCACCACCCCAACAGGATGCTCGACGCGCGCTACAGGTTCTGGCCCTGCGTCTTCGTGCTCTGCGACTTCGGGAGGTACCCGCCCAGCGTCGCCAATCTCGACAAGGACGTCATCGCGCCCTACCGGCACCTCGTCGACAACTTCGCTAATGACACCGCCGGATATGGTGACCGGCCGACGCTGCTCTACTTCAAGGCGCCATCTACAGGAAGGACGTGAGTACCTTGCTAATTACTCATCTCGTCTAATTCGAATCCTTGTTGGATTAGTCACATCTAATAATTTATAATAGTAATGTCAGCATGCCTCTTTTGCTTAAAAAACTTCTTTCCCTATGTGTTCTTCCTAAAAAAGAATTGACAATGTTTGGCATGCCCATGTGGCCCGCGCCTTTTTCATCCGTAGCCTAGTACTCCAAAGGCTAACATGGCACTTTCCCTCCTTGAGCTACTTACCTGAATTTGAACTAGTTCTGGCCACTAAAGATGCATCGATGTATGCTTCTTTATCAATTGGAGCGTTTTGCCCTGTCTATCAGTAATTGGTCCAGCTCATACATAGGCAATCACTTCTCCCAGTCCTATATGGCCACAATCAGCATACTTCGCTGTCCTTTTGCAACAAGTTCAGTATACTTTTAGTAGTTATACAATCTGACAAGTGATCTACTATGTAGTATCTGTAAACAAGTTCAGTATATACAATCTGACAAGTTCAGTATCCTTTTGCAACAAGTTCAGTGTACTGTAGTAGTTATACAATCTGACAAGTGATCTATGTATCTGTAAACAAGTTCAGTATAATTTAGTAGTTATCCAATTGACAGTCAAACATGGATTAGCTATCAGGACGTGGGTTATATTGATTGGTCAGTCTAAGAGATTAGGCTCTGTGAGTAGATGGGCTATGGAAAATGTATGCAGTCACATATATATTTGCTATTCTACTCACATTTTCACTGCTCAATGTTGTAGGGTGGTTCCATCCGGCAGGAACTGTATTACCTTCTGAAAGACGAAAAAGATGTGCATTTCTCTTTTTGGAAGTGTAGCGATAAGGGGGATCGAGCAATCAACACAAGGGATGAGGTCATCAAGTTCTGCCTCAACATTGCAGGTGACACTCCATCATCCAACCGCCTCTTCGACTCCATAGTCAGTCACTGCGTTCCTGTCATCATCAGCGATGAGATTGAGCTCCGTTTGAGGATGTCTCGACTACTCAAAGTTCAGTGTCATAGTGCGTGGCACAGGCGCAGTCAGAAGGGGTTTCTAATGAGCCTGATCAAAGGGATCAGCGAGAAGAGTGGACACGCATGTGGAACAAGCTAAAGGAAGTAGAAAAACACTTCGGTACCAATACCCATCCCAGACTGATGATGCCGTGCAGATGATATGGAAAGCTATTGCTCGGAAGGTGCCATCTATCCGTCTGAAGATTAACAGACTACGGAGATTTTCTCGGTTTGAGACTAACAGGACAGAAGAGACTCCACCCGGTCTTCTTCTTGGCTACAGAATCAGGCTCCTTGATTTTTCAATCCTGTTGAAACAAGAGTTGATACAGAAGACCAAACCTTAATCGCATGACTGGGGGCAGATGTTACAGCTGCAGGCATTAACGGAGAGTAAAATTGAAACACCTTAGCATGACAGAATTACATATCCAATGGCACATCATTTTTCATTGACTCTTTTCTTCTACTTACTATATTAATCCAAAATGTCCTCGTCTGTAGACTAAGGACAATGAATTTTGTATGAGAAGCTGTATATTCTAGGCGGCAATATAATTACTGATCAGTTACAGTTGCTGAGAACTTTCGGTTAACGTCCACTAAAGTCTAAAGTCAAATAGGGATGGTTCTGCAGATGGAGAAAAGGGGGAGATATCACACTGTGTGTGGTGGTTATTAGCTGGACGATTGAGATCGGTATGTGGCATTCGGATAGTCATATGCCACAGAAAGCATGGAAAGACTGAACGGGCGCACCAGATAGGTCCACTTGTTTTAGGGTTTCACATACTGGTTGTATGTTAAATTGTTTCCTCCACTTGTTTTATAGTTTAGTTTCACAGTTTCACATACTGGTTGTATGGTGAATTGTTCAATAAGTTCTCGCTGGTTATCTTTGATGGTTCGCTGTCCCTGCCAATTTTCAACATGGACAAAGAAGAAATGACTTTCAATTTTTCAATCTGGCCGAAAAGATGAAATGACTCTCAAGAGGGGCAGGAGGAAGTGCAGAAATCGTGTATCCGTCTTATCTTCTTGGTCGACGTTTAAGTATGTGCAGCTGAATAGAACAAGAAGTTTGCACCTTACCAAATTTTATGTCACTAATAACTGATATCGGCAGATGGAAGTGTGGCCAAGCAGAATTTGTTTGTATCTTGGCCAGCCCTCGGGCCCAGAGCTTAGCACTGATCTAAAGTCAAATAGGCAAACACACGTCGTCCTTGGTGAGAAACGCGATGTTAATCTGGTGTTTTTTCCACAAATATTCAAGGACTGCCAACAAAGGACTGTCAATGGATGTATCAGCCAGCTTATCAGTCTCCTGGAGCAGCGCCCTGCATTATGTGGCTATTTGTTTTGCCGAAACGGAATGGCAGAATTGTTTGCAGGAAGCACAGGACCCAAGGTGGAACAGAGTTTTCCTTGCAATCGCATATACATATATATGCAATGCTCAACATTTTCAGTGACAGGAACAATTTATGGTTGTGATGAGTTACCATGTTTTGTCAAGCATTTAAGATGCTGACAAAAAAAGGTTACAATCCAAAACGCAACTTAGTCGAATCAAAATTCGTATCTCTGGTGGATTCATAGTTTATTGTACGAAAGGACCAAAAGTGGCTCTATCAGGGGAAATGTACAGACGGTGCAGTTCAGACACGGACACCATATTCAGATATTTTGTTGATCCTTTCCTGCAAGGCACATCTCTGGTTCTTCAAATCCGACGCCATGGAAGCCACCTGATGGATAATTAAAAAATGAAACAGTATTTTTAATCAACACTTTTTATAAGGTTTTCATCAGCGCTTGACGCAAGGGCAAAGATATTCGATGTACAAATCATGTACTCACCTCTGCTCGCAGCTCGAGAGATTGCCTGGTTGGAATGGTTCTTAGTCTATCCATCAGACCTTCAGTCACAAAATAATACATGAAGTTATAAGTTGTAAAGTGAACAATCGTAGTGTTCTGATTTAGTTGTAAAGTGAATAATCCATCAGACGGTGTTTCAAATTAAGTTGTAAATAATTAAAACAATGAACCAAATAACCTGAAGAGTGAAGACATATAATTAATACCTGCAGCTGTAGATTCTGCTTTGTAAATGGAACCTATAAGAGACTGGATCTGCTTCCCAGTAGATCTGGAGAGAGGCACAGGCAATAATTTTACAATATGTTGGTGACATGGACATGGAAAAAAACAGACATGGAAAAACAGACTTTTCCGGCTGAGATTTCATGTAAAATACCTCAAATCAGTTCGCCCACGCTGCAGATCACTTTCACCGACAGCTACTTTGTCAAGAGTGTATTTTGATTCTTTCTTCAAGTTCTCAATAGATTTTTTGTACTCCATCATACTTTGCTCAGCGTCATTCAGTAAATCCTGGCAAGATTTTTTCTTACAAAAGTCAGATGCACTCATACATGATCACACAGTTATGATCTCATTGGACTGACAGAAGTTCCATTTATCTCATGTAAATCATTCTAATGAATCTTACATGAGTGAAGAAAAAGTTTCAACATGAACATAACCGCATTTATAAGGATTATTATTATACCTTCTCAGTCTTGAAACGGCCAAAGGTATTACTTGGTATAAAAAATCTTCGAGGGCCTGATGGTACAATTCATCACTAAATCAGTATCAAAATTGGAGATGCAACAAAACAAGTATCGCACCATTCTTAAAAACTAATGTCACCTTTGTGTAATTACTAGAGAAACTATTCACAGGGAACACACTATACATATTAGGCATACAGCATTCTTGATAAGGCATACAGCTTTACAAAAGTTAATTCTTGATAAGTGCACTGTCCATTAGTAATTGTTGTTCTTTAAGTATGTTCTGGCAGGTACTTCTGTCAATGCTCATGCTTGTGATGCCAAGGTCTGAACCATCCAACTTAGCTTGAGATGACTGATGAGCAAATAAGATTATGCCAGTTGCCAGATACACCTGGTTGGTCGGGATCCATCTCACTTTTGGATTATTATGTCCAGATTATACGTAAGAACTCAACTGGAATGATAAATACATACAAAAATAACCCAAGTGCTTGAGTATATCAACAATTCAAACAATTAAGGAGGCCCATGCAGCATGAGCACTGTAGACACCTCAACCAACCAGACATAGCAATAGAAATATCAAAACAATAGAAGTTTTCAAGCTTCACAAGAGGGATAATACAGCTTTGTGGAACCATTTGATAGTTAAGCATAAAACATAGTATCATATGCTCTAACAAGCACAAGCTAACAAGCAGTTACATATCGCATCTGTAATTAAAATCAATCTTCTCACAGAAACTTGATAAAATGTGGAGTTCAAGATTGTACTAATAGATAACAAGCATTTACATATTCACAAGGCTTATTAGCTCGAGGAAACTACTTCCTCCATTAAAATGTGGAGTTCTAAGATTGCACTTGCACTCAGAGAAAAATTTTATGTGGTCACTAATCATGAGAACATAATACCAAAATTTCATCAAACATTAAATGTTCAAGTTAGAGACAGTATCAATGTTCAAAACCAAAAACATGTATATTTCCTTTATCACTCCAGAATTATAGGGGCTAAAGCTTTATGGTTTTATTTACCGTGTGCTTCAGAATATCAAGCCCTCGACAAGCAGTTGGGAGTTTGGGACACTACAGGTACAACTACACTGCACTACACTTCCAAATCTCAAATATTTGTCCAGCAAGTACAAAAAAAGATCTATAACTATTCGTTAGCATAAAATACAACTAAAAGGAGATGTTTAATATCAATTGAAACAAGAATCCAGCATCAAAAAGTTTTTTAAAATATCATAATCTGTGACAAGGGAATACCATAGTTCCAATCAAATTGCAACTAAAACAAATACTCCCACCATTCTCTGGAGTCAAATTCACAGAACAATGCGCCAGTTTAGTGTTCCAAAGTTCACGTCTTTACCCCATCATCAGTTTTAACTAACCCCGATTCAACTCATGCAAGCAGCAGTGCTGCTATGCGCTGGCGCCATGGACACAACAGCATGTTTTGAGTCAGTGTGCTTGGAATAAATGTGCATGTACCTGCTATCACAATCCTTTGGGATTTTTTCCTCCTCAAAAGGGTAAAAATGTTGAGGGGGCCCATGGGAGGCGAGGGGATAGGGACAAGTATAAACGCCTTTTAAATGCATATCCTAGTTGTCATGGACCAACCAGGTGAGTAGTCCGATTAGTATATAGTAACTGATATTACTATATGTTCTAGATTACAAACCAAGCATGAACATAATTCTAGGGTGGTGGCTGCATGTAGGGTTGCAAATTGAGCTGAAGAACATGGGTCCAAGTGGGCCATCCCAGATGCAGCCCATGTCATAAGCCGCCCAGAATTCCATTCTGTTTCTGGTCAATCCCCCCTTCCCTAGTGATTACTCGATTACCAATTGGACGACCAGAAAACTAATCGGCCTAATTAAGTCATTGTTCCTAGTGAAGCCCAGGATGCTTACTAGGTCAACTAATCGCAATTAATCAGACAATTTGATAACACTGGTTGGAACGTGAGATTAATTTAGTGCTGAGGCATTTATACCCACTACCATGCAATAAGGAAGAGTGGCAAGGAAACTGAGCAAGTGACCTATTTGAGAACAAACTAAAGTGCAAATCTTAAAATGACATTAAAAGATAATGTAGAAATTTATTATCTATGTTCCATGCTCTTGACTGAGTGCAAATCAAACATAAAAGATGACTAAAGGTGACACCAACTGTGAACTCATGGCAACTACTATCATATCCCATCATGCATCCTGTTTAATTGTTTCAGAATCACACCAATCACACCTGGAGAGAGGAAATAGAGGTGGAGATAAACCTCAACAGGAAAAGGTCTTGTAAAAACACATTTTACAAGAAGTCGAAGGTCAGGTTATATATATTGGCTGAAACTATGCATTGGTGCCACTGAGTGCACTTGAGCCTGGATAAATGGCGGTGTGGAGTCTTATGACCTGCCTGAAGTGCTGCAGTGTTCATGGCATAAAATGCATACTTGCATGTTGTTTGAGTTACTTTACTACGTTACTTTATATAATGAAATTGATAATCAACTTCCTGAGAAGATAAGTTTTTTTTAAGATTGTTTCTTGCTAAGATTTACATCCCAACATTTTTTTTTTTTCCTCTAAAATCTGCAAAAATGGAAAAGAATAGGCATGCAAAAAGGATGTAGGAGTAAATTCAATGAGCTTGTAAAAACATTGCCATTAGTCATCATTTTATGATTTTATCCAATACGGATTAAGTTAAACCTTGGAATTTTAAGAATTAAAATTACTCGTTTTCATGAAATAATATTGGAAGTTGGATAGATACATCTATTATATACCTAGGAATATGGAAAGCTTTATATGAATATTGACTGCTGAATCTTGTGTTAATTGGTCTTAACCATCTCCTGCTAGCTACCACATGTTAGCATAGATGCAGTAGTGTGGAGAACCAAGGTGTCAAACTAGGATGTGCAACCTTGCACTTTGTACTCTGGTTTTAGGATTTGCCAGATCATGCTATTCTCATCCGATATCTAACAGAATCAATCCCCATGTTTTCATTCACCTTCCTAGTTCCTACTAAAACACAAAATAAAATAATTGTAGCATTTCCCTCATGACATGTTTAAGAAAATACAATTCATGAATCATTGCATCTCCTGATCATTTCCCACAGGTACAACAAACAAGTATCAGTAAGGTTCCAGAAAAAACAGGAGTATACCTCTGAACAGAATGAATCCTGCAACAGTGGCACATCCAATTGCCTCCGCTTGATGCTCTCTCACAAGAACCAGAGCATCCGCAATAGTTCCTTGTATATGGAAATAAGACCAGATAGAAATTTCAAGACCATACTAGGAGACAAATGCATCCTGGGGTACATATAGAAAATGTCACCTTTAGTGCCCTCGACAACTGCATCCTCATAAGCTTTGTATTGTGACCACAGCCCTGGTGTGAAACTCTACAAGGCAACAGGAAGAATGTGACAACAAAACTACAAAAGAACAAAGATTATGGATCCTAGGGGAAATGCAAATTTCTTCTCGGCTAATCCAACAACATCTAATACGAATATTTGTGAGACCTTTCTCACAAGACAGATAAATGAGACATCAATGGATTGGTTCTATAATTTTCTCACTGCAAATGAAATAGGATTAACTAAGTTAAAGAAAAGTATTGAATGCAAAAAACATATCTGCAGTTCCAACACGCATGAAACAAGCCCGTAGGTAATGCTAAAGACAGATCAGTTCAACAGAAATAAAAGGATACCAAATGCTGCATCTGAGATGACGAAGGATGACCTATGAACACGAATAAAAATTTTCCTATAGGGGTCTAATCAGGAGAGGAACGAGACCTGGAGCTTGTGGAGAGGCCACGGGGAGGTGGAGGCAGATTCCTCGCCTTGCGCCGGCGTGCGGCCGGGATTCGGGGACGCCATCGCCGCCGCCGCTGCTCGTTCTCCGGCGACCAAGATGGGTTTGGACTTGGAGGCGTTTGCTCGCGGCCCTCTGTTTTCCTTCGCATCGTGGCCCGTCCTGCCTTCCATTTTCCTGAGATGAGAGGATTCTTGGGCTCTTGGCCCATATTGATATGGGTCAAAAGAGATGGCCCCATTGGTAGGCTGGTAGTGGTAGCCCACGGACTAACCTAGGCCTTTGTTCCTCATTGTGCACAATGGACTGAATACCAACCAGTCTGTTGTTTGATTTAGAATTCCATTAATTTTTGCTCAAAAAATCCATTAATTTATTTGTACATGTTTGTTGCTAAAAAATAATTTATTTGTATTAGAAAAATAATGTTTTTAGCAGAATATACCAGCAGAAATCAGTTGCGGACTCAATTATTTTCAGTAGAAAAAAATCTTAACTTAGGGCAAATGTTATGAACTGATTATTTTGTGAGTACATTCATAAAGATGTAAGTTTTTTTTTATGTATATGTGAGTGTCAAAATCTATAATATGTTTCGAAGAAATGAACTATTACGTACTAAATTCGTTCCAAATTATAGTTTGTTTGACTTTTTCAAACCTAAGTTTGATCATTCGTCTTATTTAAAAATGTGTTTAAAATATCATAACTTTTGTTGTGGCATGCTTTATTAACCAAAAAGTCCTTAAGAACGACTTAAATTTGACTGTGTTTGCACAAATTTTTTGAATAAGACAAGTGGTCAAACTTGAGGTTGAAAAAAGTCAAACAATTATAATTTGGAACGGAGGAAAGTACAAATACTTTGAAATTTGTTATGTGGAAACTTGTTGCTCGATATTTTGTGAAGTGTGATTTGATATGAACAATTCTCTGCAGTAATTTACTCAAAAAGCCTCAAGTAATCAAGCAACCAGAGTGCAGAGATGGTTAGATAGTTGTCATTCTGTCACGGCACTCTATCGTTGATCCAGTCAAATCTGATCATATTAGGCTAACACGTCTCGGATACGCCAAAGAAAAAAAAAAAAACACAATCCTCACATCGGCACTATCCGTAGTCTCGTTCTTCGGTTTGGCCGTATTGCATTGGACGACTTGGATCCTTGCGACAGCATTCGAGAACCCAAACAAAAAGTTGAAGTCTTCAGAGTCTCCGCAGGATTGGAGGCTTGAGCTCTCCGCTGGCGTTGCGCAACCAACAAAGCCCATGTCATAATCAACAAGAAGTCGCCAATTACCCCAAGGCGCCCATCTCGATTATAATAGCCGAATTGCGTGCGTCGCCATCCTCTCTCCTGCTCGGTCGCCTCGCCCGGTCTTGGTGCGGATAAATCGTCATTCTTGCTCTTCTGGATTCTTCTTCTCGCTTGTTTTCCCTCTTGTTGCTTGCTCTCCTTCTCTCTCCCTTACCGAGGAAGGCGAATCAGATTTGGAGCCTACAAGTGGTGGTGCTTCTTGGAGAAGCATAGGCTGTGTCTTTCTTGGCCGGTAATGTTCTATCCATTCATCTACTTGTACTTGTTCTCGTTTCTAAATTGAATCTTGTTGTAATGTTCTGCGACATGTGGTTCGGTTTTTCTTCCTGTGGGGTGTAGTTCTTGTCTTCTTGATCAAGGAGGCGAAGGAAATCAAAGACAACATGGAAGAGGAATCCGGCGCAGGTTCAAGGTACTACTGCCACATGTGCTCGCTCATCATACGGCCCGAGCTGGGCATCGAGGAGGTGAAGTGCCCCCACTGCCACACCGGCTTCGTGGAGGAGATGGCGGGTGACCGGCGAGGCAGCGACGGCGCGGCGGCCATCCGAGGCCGTGCTGCCGCCGGCGAGGCGAGCGCTAACGCCTCGGACGCGGCTCTGGAGCGCGAGGTTTCGCTCTGGGCGCCTGTGCTCATGGACTTCATCGCCGCCTCGTCCGGCCGCCACGGCCTCGACGGCGACGGAAGGGGACCTCGCGGCTCTGGCGCGGAGGCAGTACCGCAACATCGCCCTCCTGCAGCTGCTCAACGCGCTCCAGGAAGGCGACGCCGACGCCGGGCGCGAGCGCATCGTGCTCATGAGCCCCGCGGACGCGCGCGCCATGCTCATGGGACAAGAGCGAAGGGACGGGGACCGCACCGCCGCCCTGGGCCCCGGCGGCCTGACGCTCGGGGACCTGTTCCTCGGCCCGGGGCTGGACCTGTTGCTGGAGTACCTGGCCGAGACCGACCCGAGCCGGCAGGGCACGCCACCGGCCAGGAAGGAGGCCGTGGCCGCGCTGCCGACGGTCCGGGTGCGCGAGGCCTTCACCTGCCCCGTGTGCCTGGACGAGGTCGCGAGCGGCGGCGAGCGCGCGAGATGCCGTGCAAGCACCGCTTCCATGACCACTGCATCCTGCCGTGGCTGGAGATGCACAGCTCCTGCCCCGTGTGCAGGCACCAGCTGCCCACGGAGGAGCCCGCGGCGGACGGCAGATCAGGCGCTGGTGTTGGGTCCAGTGGCAACGCCAACGCGCGCGGCGGCGACGGGGAAGCGGCAGCGGGAGGAGGCATTGGTTCTCGTGGCCCTTTGGCGGGCTCTTCTCGCAAAGATCAACGGCAACTCCTCGTCGTCGTCGTCGTGATGATAATATGCTTTGGTGTAGCCATGTACTCCTAGGGGCTTGTCTTGTACTTGACGATTGGAGTTCTTTTTTAGTTTGGCCAGTGTAAAGCTGCATTTGTGTTCCTTGGCTGTAGTTTTGCTTCAGTTCAGGTGGATGGAGATTGGAGATTGCATCTTCTGACTGATGCTCCTATGATTTCTGCTGGAAAGTTCAATTCTCTCAAATCTGATGCTGCAAATTTTGTTCTCTCAAATCTGCTGATTACAAGCTACAGTAGGTCTGCAAGCCTTGATGTGCAAACTACAGTAACTCTGCAAGTAGATGAGATGATGATCATGCCAAGGCTGTTGAGATGATGATCATGCCAAGGCTGTGTGCAAGTATGTGTAATAAGTATTTTTAGATTAGTCAAATGTTGATATTGTTTTCTATAAATAAACATCGTTAAATCCGAGATGAGTTAATCATAGTAATGCTATGGTCCACGCGGTTTTTGTGTGTTGTGTTGGTGGTATCTTGGGTGTTGGCTGTATCTGGAATCCATGCAAGGCGTTTCCACCCGTATTTGCACGCGTTTTCCCACCGCGTTTGCGGACACAGATTGAGTAACGTTGCTCAAGGAAGTCACGTCGTAACTTTCGCATGTATATCCACCGCTCAAGGGAGATCAATGGCTCACAACGTTTTCGAGCAGTCAAGCACCAGATTTCAGTTTTTTTTTTTTTTTTTTTTTACTAAGCACGAGAGGCGGACGAAAGAGTTAAGAGGTTCCCGGCTTCCCGCACGCTGCCCGTCCGTTCGTCCGGCGCCGCGGCGCTGCCCTCGACGTCTGCGCGCTGCGCCTCTGCCCTCCCCATGCCGGCATCGCGCGCTGCAGTTGCTCTCGGGGCGCTGCCTCGTCGCCGGCTTTACCTCAACCGTGTTGGCCCCGCTGTGATCCTCGCCTCCTCGCACCGCGCTGACCACGCGGAGGTCGATCAACGGAGTGCCGCCGCAGCAGCATGCCGTCCAGCGTGCGTGGCCTGCGCGACAGGCACGACCAATGTGGTGAGCGCGCGGCGGGGGCGGAGCTAGTGTGCTGTGTGCATGCCTGCCGCCCGATGCGAAGAACGACTCAGCGAGGATGCGGTTGGCGCAGAGGACGGTGAGGTGAGGTGAGGCGAGAGTCGGCGCGGGCCTAGGCGAAACGAGCGTGCACGGGCACGGCCACCGCAAAAGGCGGGGCAGCACGCGCTCGGAGAGGGCGCGGCCGGCGCAGACTCCGAGTTTTCACCATGCGAGACCGTTCCAGACTTCCAGGCAGGAGCTCGCCGCGCCAACAACCGCCGCGCCCCGTCGCACTGGAGTCGAGCCATGTTCGCGCTTCGCCTGTGCGCGTAGCCATCGTCGACACGCTGAGCCTGCCCAGCGATGTCGCACATGCGGGACGGCGTCGAGCCGCCGAGGGACCCAGAACCATTTCCGGTGCCGACGAGTCGCGGCTGCTCGGTGCGCAAAGGGAGAGCGGTACAGGAGAGCACTCGTCGGCGAGCATCACCGGCCTAGCTAGGCAGCAAATGCCAAGTCTGGGCTCTCTACACTGTGTTTTCTCCTTGGAATCACCTAGGGCCATCGGATGTAAAATGAACGGAGGAGATGATAGGAAAGTTGCAGCGTGACTTGCTCAAGCAAAGTCACTCAATCTGGATCCCGCGTTTGCACGTCTAAAATTGCTGAGGCCATCCGAACTAATTCAGCAGCTCGGATTAAAAGACTGAAAATTCAGTTTGAGCTACCGTGCGTAGCGTAAGAACTGAACCACCAAATAACATGAAAATACAATAACAGGTCACAAATCACATATAGCATAGATATAATGTATATATAGTATATTATTTAAGTTCCCAAACATATAAAGATGCTCAAAAGCATTGCGTAGTTCCCTACAGAAAAAGGCTTTTTCATTACTAATAAAAAGCCATGCAAAATGAGCCAACAAAATGAAAATAGCAAGGGTCCATTCATAGCCTAACAAAATTTGCCCCAGTGAAGGCCCACCCACGTCACCAACACTAAATGACTGTCAAGATCTTGATGACAGATGATGCACCAATACGATGCAAGGCGACGACTGAATCCCTGACTTGCAGATCTTGAGCTTCTTCGCATGATCTATGGCAAAGCTAATGGCTTCCTCAGTCGACTCAGTATCAGATGCTTTAGCTGTAGCGGCGCTGAGCATCGGATCAAGCCCCTAACAATCATGCTGTGCCTGGCAGGGCGCTCATCGCTGCAAGTCCAGTTAAAATTATCATCAGTCTTCATTTCTGGGACCACAGAGGTTATCACTGGAATTGCTGGCCTGTACTTTGCCACGAGCCTTGCGGTTGTACCTCCCCTTGTGAGGACCAAGATTAGTGATGCATTAGCGATGTTGGCGGTTCGAACTGCTGATGACGCCAAGCTCTCCAGTGGACTCATAGGGATTGGTGCGGCATTACTGATTAAATTTGAAAACTGCTCCATAATCTGTATGTGACTCTGCTTGTAGGCAAATCCTTGACATTGTTTGCACCGCCAGCTCTGGATATGCCCCAGCTGCAGTCTCACCGCTAAGCATCACACAATCAGTGCCATCAGGACAGCATTGGCGACATCAGTTGCTTCTGCTCTTGTAGGGCGGGGAGATTTGATCATTGACTCCAGCATCTGGGTTGCAGTAACAACAGGCTTTCCTTGCACATTACATTTGAAGATCATCACCTTCTGAGCATAAAAATATCTTCTCTATAGGTATCTCCATACCCAAATCCCCTCTGGCAACCATGAAAGCATCTGAGTTTGCAAGTATCTCATCAAAATTGGCAACACCTTCTTGATTCTCAACCTGCATAAGAGTTTGATGGCATAAAGTAAGCAAATGGCAGCATTAAAAAAACACAACGTCATAAGGACATATAGAAACAGGAGATGAGCATACCTTGGACATAAGTAGTATTGACTTGGCATGCTCACCGAGCACACCTCGGACCATCTTAAGATCTGATCCTTTGCGTACGAAGGATAGCGCAATCATGTCAATGTTGTTTGGGACACCCCACTCAAGGATATCCACTTTGTCCTTTTCTGTTAAGGTTGGGAGATCCACGATCACCCCAGGAAGATTGACATTCTTTCTCTCCCCCAGGAGAGCTGAGTTCTCACAACGGCAACGAACCAGGCCTTGCCCAGGATCACAGGAAAGCACAGTGAATGTGATGGTGCCATCAGCACATAGTATTGTGCTCCCAGGCTTCAGGTCCACAGCAATCTTGTTGTAGCTCATGGAAATCATATTCTCATCACCCTTAATGGAATAATCAGTGGTGATGGTGATTTCATGCCCCCGTGTCAGCTGTACAGGCTTGCCATCTTTCAAAAAACCTGTGCGGATCTCTGGTCCCTGTACACAGCAAACTAATTAAGTTGATGCATTCTTCTTTTCGTGCATTAAGTTCCACAAGACATCCACACAGTTTGACAAGAAAAGATGCATGAAAAATATTCTTAGCTGTAAATAAATTTCTGTCATACAGTATGCAGAGATAGTCAAATCCATCACAAGCAAAATAGATAATTGATGAGCCTCTAATAATCATAAAAAGTAACTGCATCCTCATATTACCAGATATCTACCACGCGTCCACGCAGTATATTTAACCATAACTCCATGCTGAGATTTATGCTACAACATTACAATCTTGTCTACCACCAAAACGATCAACAGTAAGAAGGTAATTAGACAAAACATATTTCATCAGAACAGCATAGACCAAAATCACAATACTAATGCAGCATAAAAGTTCATTTTCAAGGCTCTTCCTGACGAGCATAAAGCCCATCTATCTCCTGAATTAAAATAGTGTCTAATGGAACCACAGAACAATGGACTCCTGGAATAACCATATTATATAAATCATATAAAAAAGAACCAATGCATCTATCCCTTGTGGTAAACAATGCTTCGTTTTAGTACGACAGCATTGATTTTAAGTATTGTTTATCCCCTTTCCACGCTCCACTGCTACCTATTCTATCTAATAAAAATCTAATAAGAGAATAAACAATAATAGGGCCAATACTTATGGCCCCATAATCATATCATATGATAAGAAACAATATGTTGATCCCTCTAGATATTAAAAAGATTGATTATTTACTACAACAGCTTTACTATAACAGCATTGATTCTAAGCTACAACAGTAATGATTCTAAGTACTCCCTCCATCGAAAATTGTAAGTTATTCCAAGAATCTTGGAGAGTCAAACCTCCCAAGTTTGACCAAATTTATATGATAAGATAACATTTAGGATGTCAACTAAGTATCATCGGATTCTTTGTAATTCTTAGAATGACTTACAATTTGGAATGGAGAGGGTATTATTTATCCTCTTCCCTTGCTACACTGCTGTCTTTCTAAGAGAATAATATAAACAATAATATTAATAAGGCACATGAGAATATGTCATTCACGAACAAGTGAACAGAACCATCAAGCCCATTGTCTATCTGAAAAGCCAGTTTTCAAGCTAATATCAACTAATCATATATATATGTTGAAAGCCGTAGTCTATGGGTTAATGAACTGAACATATATCATATATTAAAAATATGATGTGGATGTTTTTCAAACAGAGTAATGACATGCCAATGCCTGTCATATCATAAATCAACCACTCGAGACTTCACGAAGAAATTAGCTTCACATGGCTAATTAATTTGCCAGCAGTCCCAATCATGTCAAAAGGGACTGGGGAGGGCCTATAGCTATAGGTGCCTCAGAGCAATCAACTAATATAATAAAAAAAATTTAATATGACATCCAAATTCTGTAGGCCTTCCAGCCATCATACCATGACTACATTGATAAGCGCATGGAAGTTGCACGTAACAAAACTATGTCTGGGTCAGGCACACAAATTCCAATTGGCCACGCCACAATGTCAACCACATAAACACATCTAAGCAACCCACTAACCAGATACCACCGTGATTTACATAAACAAATCAGATGCGAACAATCAACAAGAAATCCTAATGCTGGCTATAAATTCCATTGGAACAATATATATACCTTGAAAAACTGAGTACCAAACTAAAAAATGATTAGTTAATAAAGAACGGCACGGCAGAATAAGACGTAATCTTACCCTTGCCTCAACCAGTACGGACAAGGCACATGTCAAACAAACAACACATGACACCCGACAGAAGCTAACTTCCAAAATAGTACTTTATTAGGGGGATCGATCATTACCAACAAGTGTCAATTTCGACGCTCATCTGAACTCTGAAGTTCTAAATCGTTCACGCGTGAAACTCGAAACATAATCGCAAATCAACATAGAGAAACAATCAATCGGATCAAACAGCCTACAACGGAGAAGGGTGGACCTTAGTGTCGAGCATGACGGCGCAGATGAGGCCGGTGATCTCCATGGCCTTGCGGAGGTTGTCCAGGGTCTC
The DNA here is from genome assembly GCA_015847255.1 of Hyparrhenia diplandra. Lineage (NCBI taxonomy): Eukaryota > Viridiplantae > Streptophyta > Magnoliopsida > Poales > Poaceae > Hyparrhenia > Hyparrhenia diplandra. The sequence continues at coordinate 16,438 of JADLZK010002491.1, forward strand.
CTGGTGGTACTCGTGGGAGCCGTGCGAGAAGTTGAAGCGCGCGACGCACATGCCGGCGCGCAGCAGGCGCGCGCACATCTCGACGGAGCGCGAGGCCGGACCTAGGGTGCAGACGATCTTGGTCTTGGGCCGACGCCGCCATATCTCCTCCGGCCCCGTTGCGACGCATTCCATGCCCATGTCCACCAATGCGGCGCCGAGGGACATTGCCGCCTAGGGTTGGGGCGTCGTCGGGCGATTGATCAGGCGGCGCGGTGAGGCGAGGCGAGGCGAAGAGAGGGAGGGGTCGAGGGGAACAGTAGAGGCAAGGCGGATGGGTCGGAGAGGGAGCCGCTATTATATGCCGACGAGGGGCGGCGAAGGAAGTGGGCCACGACGTGGGCCCTTGGGAAAGTGGCTAGGTTAATTTGTGGTATTAAAATGCCATACTACATGTATTCTACGGAGTAACGTTTTTTCTTGAAGAAAGGGTTTGCTTTTCTACTCTTTCTTGAGCACGAAGATTATTAATCATGAGTACACACGGAGTACGGGCTACATAGATTAGATTACATTAAATTAAATATTGGACAGTACTCCTACGTCTGTTTGCTAATTCGACGTTCGCGTCGATGAACCGACCAAAGTTGGCCTTTTTTTTCCAACCGTACCCGACCTCGCAATCCTATTATTTTGGAAAAATGATAAAAAAATATTGCTCCAACGGTACTCAATACTTGCTCCTAATCTTGGGAAGTCATATAGATACAGTTAGAGTTGTTAATTGTTCCATGTGGACTCAAATTTGGTTTTGAAAGTCAAAGTATTGAGTATTGTTGTTGTTTTTCCAAATCAATACCGTTTTGGGGTTCTTAAACTCATGAGTATTGGGACAAAATTATTAGGCAATGTTGGAGATGCTCTAAGTCAATTCTGTTATTATACTCCCGGTTAAAGAACAATCGGAGCTGTTTGGGACTACTTGAGGTTTCAAATTTTGGTTCATCGCCCGCGAAAAACGAAAGCATTTCCAAAGTTTGCTAAATTTTACTTGACAAAGTAAAACTATATACCAAGTAAAAAAACAACTCATCTTCAATAATTTAGCATAATTAACTCTCAAAACTTGAGTTTAAACTATTTAAATGCAATAAAAGGAAAAAGATAAAAGAAACCCATTTTTACAAAGTGAACATAAAACTTTTCACAAATTAACCAAACTTATATACATAAATCTATCAAACAATCGCAGGCTGCCTTTGTGAAAACAACAAATTCACTCTAAGACCATGCACATTGGAAACTCGTTGAATTTGTATGGGTATCAGCTCTATATCACAACACCGGATAGAAACAACCTGATTGGACTTCATTTTGAAATATCCTTCTAAAACACAAGCCTGAATCTACGCCTTCATATCAAAGTTAGGAATATATAACAAGGAAAGTTTAATGATCCGTCAATTGGTACAAAAGTAAGCCGAATCAGATATATTTGTGGGGTGTCAAATTTCATAGGATCTGCTCCAAAAGATAGTCTTTTTACATTAAGATAAGATAGTTATTATAAACCTCAAAAGTTAAGTCTTCAAAGTACGCTATAAGCCAAACAATGTTTAGATCTAATGTGAACCGTGGTTTTTAAAAAGGTAATTATTTCCTACAATATAATACTTTGATGTGAACTATGGTTTTCAAAAAGATAATTATACCATAATATAATGCTACTCGTCTGCAACGACGCAGAGCATATTTCCTAGTTTATATAAAGTGAACACGTTAAAAAGTTTCTATTCACACCCTGGTCCTTCTTCCAGGATCTACTCTAGACCGAGTTGCACGACGGTGGCGGCATGCACTCGAAGCTGTCGCGTGGGCCGGCGGCGGTGGGGCTGACTCAAGCTCCTTCTGACATAGCGATGCTTTACCATGAGGACCGGCTCTACTATCTCTTTTTGTCTAGATTTTTCTCTAAGTTGCTCCTATATTATAGAAAAACCTAGTTTAAATTATCTGTTTGAGATAAAAAGGTGTAAAATTATTTGTTTCGCACTACCCATTCAAATCAAAAAGTCATCAACTATAAAGTTTCATAACTTTTCAAGATTTATAATTTCGCTTAGGAGTTTCTCCATCCAAGCGTCATCTGCATATACGCCGTCATCAGCTTTTATAAAAGCTCTATTTTGCCTCTATATGGACCAATTTAGATAATTTCAAATGAAAAAGTTGACAATTACAAAGTTTTAAGACTTTTCGAGATCTACAACTTTCTGCGTTGGTAGTTTCTTCATCCAAGGTTGTCACAAAATTTCAGTTTTAAAATCAAAAATTGGGGCCCGTGCTTTTCTATGACAAAATGATTGTAAATGAAAAACGCGATCCTACTTTTTTGTGCAAAAAATCCCAGCTACCGAAGAAGGCCAGGTGAACCCGCTGACCTCCCCTCGTGCATGTCAAGTGATTTCTTCATTCAAGGTTGTTCTAGAAATTTCAATTTCGAAGATGGAAAAATTCATAAAGTAGTTTTTTGTGACAAGATGATTGTAAATGAGAAAGTCACAAGTCGCGCACATTTTTTCGGTAGTAAAAATTTGTGGTTACGTGGCTGGCGGATTCAACCGCGACCTTCCTCACGCTGCACTACCGGCTCACTTCACCACACACTATCTCTTTATGTATAGATTCTCTAAGTTGCCAACATATTATGTAAAACCGAAAGTGTAAATTACTTGTTTTGGCGCCAAAACTGAGTATGAATTGCTTATTTGGGGACCCTAATGAGAACTTCAAATCAAAAAGTCATCAACTACAAAGTTTCATATCTTTTCGGTGATCTACTTCAAGAATAGTTGACGAGGCTTAATACGGCGCATACAAAGTTTAGGGGTTCCTCGTCCTTTCTAGAATTCGTACCGATCGCCTAGCGGCGACGCTTCTATTAATGGCGGCAGAAGCGCATTTGATCTACGTTGAGCAAGCGTGGGCGCCGCCACCAGGGGCCGGCTAGACAACCGCATTGGCTGGCGCGTGGACGGGTGGACGTAACGCCAGCCCGAAGTAGCGGAGGGCGGGCTTGCGCTGGAGGCTGGAAGACCATGGCGCTGAAGTCGCCGTGGGAAGGGCAAGAATTCTAGCCTGCGCGGAGGCGGTGAGCGGCGTGTGGCGCGAGGAAGAGAGACGACGTTGAGGCTACAGTGCACTGAGCCGAGGCCCACGTTGGGGTGGTCGGCAGGTTCTCCCCACCAAAGGTGATCGGACCCTATCACGCCCTGTCGCGGCTGGCATGTCAGGAGACAGCGCCAACCATAAGAAGACCCAAAGGCAAATCGCGGGAGTGAGCTGAAGGAAAGAGAGTGGTTGGTTCAGTTCCATATGGGCCTCATGGCCTAGACTGGGCTTGGCCCAGGGAGCGCCGGCCTGCGTGCCGTGACGACCCTCGGTAACAAAACCGATGACTCACTTCCTCCTCTGCTCGCTCTTCGCTCCCTGTCCTTGCGCTATCCTCCTGAACTCGTCCTCTGAAATCCTCACGTTGGAGGGTCTGGAGTGTCTTGACTCTTGGAGTGAGTTTGATTCAGCGGGCTACACACGGCGCTGCATGTGAGATCCCGGCCGAAAACGCGGGCCGGGTGCAGTAAAGAGCGATAGATCCGTGCCATGCTCATTTCCTCAATTTTATCAAAGCTGCTTTGCCAAAGCCTCAGAATAACTCTCACGAGCAACTGTGGGAAACAGCACATTTGCTCTGACGAGGCTGTAAAATAAATCTACACGAAGGACAGCACACAGGGTTTCTGGCAGTAGTGTGATAGACACATGAACCATTAGTATGCGAGCATATCTGCACAAGCATCGTTAGTTCCATTTCGCAAACTTGGAGTAGAAAGACAGCTTTGTCCTAGCGGTCTTACTTCTATATACTTTCCACTCCGCATCGTTTCAAGTATTCACCGCAACCGAGACGTGAGATGGAGAGTGTGTAAACAAGGGCTGAACGACCGCTAAGATACGAAACACCTCATACCTACGGCATCGGTTCACACGTGCTCATCCTAAGCTGGCGGCTGGAGCACAGACATGTCACGGAACCAGAAGAACCAAGCAGGCGAGGTCGGCACAGGCGATGTGATATATTGCTTCTCATCTTTGCCTCCAGAAAAAGCTCAGGGATTCCCCTTCAGGCTTTGCAGCATCAAGCTTTTGCTCTTATTCCCTTCCCACGCGGGATCCGCGCGCGGTAAACTCGCGCCTGCCTGCCTGCGAAAAGACGATAATTGCCAGGAGCCGCATACAGAGAAAGCAGGAGGGCATACGATTCCGAGCACTTAACAAGCAACAGAAAGCACAAGATATGTAATCAAGCACGAAAAGATACGGGATTGTCTCGTTCTCCCTCCCCTTGCTGCGCTTTCCACCGTTGGATTCAATGCGAAAGATAAAGCTACGGGCTTCAAGAGACACTTATTCCATGTTCCTAATCGCGCGAGTGGTCTCAGCTTGTATGCGGATGATCGTGCCATAATGCCTGCGATTTCGGCCGTATGCGCATGGAGTCATGCGTAGGGTGATTTTGTTTTGGAACGGAAGCAGAAATGCACCAGCATGCCTCACTTGAACAGGAATGGGGGTGCAGATCATATATCATATCTTATCAGGAGGACGCAGGTTTTCTTATCCTAATGGATTTATGGATGGAACAATAAGGGCCAATACCAGTACTTCGGAGAAGACTGGTTGAACCACAGAAATGGCAAACAAACAAGCACTGCAAAATGGCAAGCTATAAAGAAGATGCTACTGCCTTGGACCCCTCAGTACTAGTTGCTTTCCAAAAGAATGCCTGTCAGGCTTTTTATTTTTAAAAAGGCCTGGGAGGATGGATAACTCGTGAACAAAATGGCAATTGAGCACAAATTTTCGAATGCCCCGAGGATATCATTTACACCTCGCCATATCGCTTGGTGCAGAAAATGGTGGTGGCTACTGAAGGACAGGACAAGGATGATTGAAGGTTTGCTGAGATGATCAAGAACTGGCTCAAGAACTTCAAACCGGAACAAGACAGAAGCGACAGACATAGTGGAATCTGTAGTTTCTTCATTTCAGTTTCTTGATCTGTTGGCATGTTTTGATTAGGTGTTTTTTGTTCCCTGCTGTCGGGCAGTACTGTGACTGTAGGCTGGTAACCCCAGCCATAGCTGCCGTTGTTTTATGTGCCAGAGGTATCTCTTTCAAAAAAAAAAAAAAAAAAAGGCCTGGGAGGATCTTAGTGCAATTCGTTATATCTGATTTACCATGTTAATAATTTGATTTCTGAGAGTCAACTTACGAGGGTGGCTACTATTTTGCATTTGTAACTCACAATACGCAGAACAAATGGAATCATGTAGTAACTGAGAATATTCCACTTAGCGGAGCTGTGGTCCTACAGAACAAATCAACCGAAAGGGACTCTTACAGTGCAAAACTGTAGCACCTCTCAAAAATTTACAGAAAAACACTCTAGATAAGACAGGTAGGTGCCGCCCTATTCCATATGAGTGGACTACATGGCAGTTAGGGTATCCAAACATTGAACCTGAGCAGTTTTTGCTCAAGAATGGAGGGGCGAATAAACAAGACTAACACATGTCGGTTCGGATAAGCATGTTTTTCAATACAAAAGCAACATAGATAGAGCAGTGAAGTAGAGGAACAACAGTCGTTTTAAGCCCATACCTTTCTGTGCCTTATGTAGAAGACAGACAGTGAGCCAAACTCAGAGGACTCCAATATGGTTGCACAGCCCATCAGATTCGTCTATCCACTTTTCCGTTTTCCCTGATAGCCGAACAAGTGCAAAACTTACATGAGGAGACAAAAAGAGAACCATATGCTCATTCAATATTCATGCTTTGCTTTTGTGCAGTCCCAAGGAAGGCATCACTAAGGGGATGAGTTCCTTTTCACTTTTATTTATATGGAAAACTTTTTATTGAATTTTTCTTCTTGATGCATCTGGTCAAAAGAAAATTAAAATTTTTGCTCTACATTATGAATGATAAAAATTGTTCACCTATAATCTATATGCCATGCTTGTATAAGCCTGGAGGAATACAGTTTACTGTAGAATCCATGGTTGCTGAACATACAGAATCCTAAATCTTAATCAATGCCGACTATGCACTGATGTTGCCCTTTTGATTTGATGATATACGTATGGTGGAGAGTGGAATTAGAGCTGAACATATAAGATATAGCAGGCCTACAAGCGCAATGGCATTATTACAAGACTACTTCTCAAAAAGTTCTTCCTGAGAACAAGGTTCCCACTTTTATCTGCAAGGAGAATAAACTTAACAAATATGTATGCTTGCAACTCCTTACAACCCTTTGTGCCAGTTAAAGCAATATCAACTATATTTGTTAGTGTTGGAACCAGAATCCAAATGTGTTCGCAGAATTGACAAAATAAAAAGAATGAGTGCATAGGGTCCACAGGTACCTTAAGGAATAAGGATAATATCTCTATACCTCTTTTCAGTTGCCACCAAGATTGGGCCAGGCTTGAGTGTTTGTTCTAACGATTCGAAATTCTCTCCTCACTTGCCTTCCTTATAAAACCAGACTCTGCATAACATCTTGGCATGGGTAGTCGTAGTTTGTTAGAAGCATTCCCCAAGGAATATAACGCCACTGTGTGACAAACAACCCTTAGTTCACCAAAACAAAGGGCTGATAAACTGCAAGGGAGACCGTTCCTATCAGGATTGTGGAGTCTGCAACCAGATATCAGTACATAAATAACAGAATTGAAGAGGTATGAGATTATCATGTGCATGTTATTTTGGTTTGCTCAAACAAAGGAGAGAGAGGAGATCTCCTCATACGTCCTAACCTTTAAGCCTGCAATGTCTTCATGCAGATGTATCATCATCAACAACAGATTCAGAGCCACAGCCATTTCCTGTCTTCTAGGCAGACATTCCCTCCGAGAGAAGGCACATGCTTCTGCAAGGAGGGAGCATTCCAGCAGAGTCAGGGCTTGTTCTTTCGACTGATGCTAAACCTAGATTAAAATGGACACCTGGAACTACATGAGCGTTTTTGTGGAGGCGGTAAATCAACTTGGTGGGCCTGATAGTAAGTACATGTTTACAAACCCTATATCTACCATACAAGCTAAGCATAAGGAAGATTACCATCTAAAATTCTGAAATTTTGCAGAAGCTACACCAAAGACAATCATGAGACTTATGGGTGTCCCTGGACTAACACTATACCACCTTAAGAGTCATCTTCAGGTAGACAGTGGAATTTCTAGTATCGTGTTTTTCCCTTTGTATGCCTTGAGGCAAGAAACTAAGGTGATTTGTCTTTTTACTAGAAATACAGGCTAAGCAAAAACATTGCACTGCCCAAGCTAATGGTGGAAATGCATGGTAATTATAACATTCTCTCATTACATAGCAGTTATCAGCCTCCAATTAAAGCTTAATACTGAATGTCCTTTCTGCGAATTCAGTGGTTGGCTGCTGCCCATGGCAATGGAGAAACCACCTGAAGGAAATGGATCACCAGCTAGCCACTTAAACCTTGGAAACCCAGACAAAACAAGTAAGAGATGAATAAATGTTTGCTTCAACATGTTTGCATATGATAACATGGATTTTGCATTTTATCAGATCTGTGCAATAGGTGAAGCTCTTCAGATGCAAATAGTACAGCGTCGACTGCATGAGCAACTTGAGGGTGCAGAAGCAGAAGAAAATAAATCATACTATTACAACCTAAATTACCATTTCTGGAGCATTCTAGTTTATGAATATACATAAATGTTTACATTTTCTAACTGATGCATCCCTAGGAGAGCTTTAGTGTAGAAAACTGGAGTGAGATTGTGTGGCCAAAATATAGCAAAAAGGTATCCCAAACCAGGCTTTAAGTAGATCTAGGACACTCATCGAGTCGAAGGTTTTATTTTTGCAATGAGAAGTACCAGATGTACAGACATCCCAATAAAGAGAAAATTAATGTATGCATATCTTTAGCTTGCGAGCATCCACATAGTTTGTCTTTCACACAATGAGATCATCTATAGCTCCATTTTATCAACAAAAGTATATGCTGAACACCAGAGGCATGATTTCTAAGAGGCTCACAATGCAAGAGGGTCTAGTCATGGTTGTTAGGGATATATTCTTGTCATAGTTTTGACTAAACACAGTTTTAAAAGAAGAACATGTAAAAACTAAAGATGCTAAAAGTTCAAATAAACTAACCAATTGTAAATGCAGAATTTATTCTTTTCATGTCACGAGCTTTTTACCGTAAATGCTCAAGTACTGAAAATATGATACCTTACACATAAATGAGTGCCTTTCAACAGGTACAAAAGACATTTGCAACTCCGCAGTTTGAAGCACAAGGGAAGTACCTACAATCTGTGCTAGAAAAGGCACAGGAGACCCTTTCAAAGCAGAATGCAGGGTCAGTGGGTGTAGAGACAGCGAAGATGCAACTGTCAGAATTAGTCTCAAAGGTATCAACAGAATGCCTCCAGCATGCATTTACAGGCTTTGAAGAGATTGAAGGTTCCCCAAATTCTACAAGGGAACACCATCCAACTTGGTGATGGGTCAGTTGACAGCTGCTTAACTGCTTGTGATGGCTCACAGAAGATCAAGATATCCTATCAATCAGCCTTTCTGCTCACAGAGGAAAGGGAAATAGGAGGCATGACCTTTGATATACAAGCAAAAAAGAAAGAGGGAAAAGAGCGGATTTGTTTCTTGACAAGCTAAGCATGACTCCTCCAAGCCACCTAGACAGGCGTGAGAGAGAGAGACAGTTTTAGTATGACACGCAAGGCAGCAAAAACTGGATCTGAATATCAATGACACCACTGACGGGCCACAGAACTGCAAGAAAATTGACTTGAATGGGTTCAACTGGACCTAAAGAAGAGTTAGCAAAAGAAGACCTTGCAAATTAAATTAAATCTGACTTGATTTATCAAGAGTGACAAGCTTATAAGCTCGAGAGTGGCTCCTTTCTGCCAAGATAGCAGCAAAGAGTGGAAGTGAAACCAAAATGAGTTCTTCCAAAGATCAGCAGCATTGACATATCCTCCATGGCAGGACCTAGGTGACCTTCGAACAGCGGTTAAAGCTGTCGCCCATCACAGTTCAGTGAAATAAGTGATGGAACTAACAATAAGTAGGTCATGTAGATCTGGTAGAGTGTACTTGAGAGAATCCAGTGTTCTCCGGCTATACCTTATTGTGATTCTGTACACGCATATAAATACAACGATTTTGTCACAAAAACCATGCTACTGATTGCTGTTTGGGACTGAACTGATGTGTGATTTCTCTTTATCAATTGCCCCTATTTTGCCTTTTTATAAGATCAGCGTGTGTCTTGCCTGCATCCTGCTGCTAAATGCTGAATTTAAAAAGACAGCATCACGCGCACAAAACAAAAGGGCGGATGCAACACCGCGTCGTGTTCCTGCTGGGATAGGGTTTCATGCGGCTGCGAAGCGGGAATGGAACAGATTTTACCCCAATGCGCAATACCCACAAAACGTCAGGACTGCTTTCGATATCAAGGCAGATAAATCAAGCAGCCGCTGAGCTGCAAAGGTAAGTAAATCAATCGTACTCCAAATTGATCTAGGTGGTGCCGGTTTGCGTGACTGAAGAAGGGGATCTTCTCCTCAAGTTAGACGAACGCCGCCGCCTCTTCCTCGCGCGGGTAATAGGTTCAAAAAAACTCAGCCGATTCTGGAGAAGGGACGGGGCATTAGAGAATCTATCTATACTTCCACTCTGGGTTTTGCTCCAATCAATTTGTCAGTTTGATTTGAAGGTCGCCATGGAAGCTGTCGGAGGCTCGGAGCCGCTGTCAGATCAGTAAAAGAACGACCGTTTTTTCTTCTTCTTTTTTTTCTTTTTTTTGAGAAGAACGACCGTTTCTTTTCTGAGTGATTTTTGCCGAGGACTAAAGCCCAAGTGCATTCCGGCCCTTTTAGCTTGCTTTGCGGCCCATTATTTCATTCCGTTCTTCTGCGCCGAACATCCCCACACTATCGCAAAGCCCATCTCCCACTAAAAAAAAAACTAATGCAAGCCTATCGTCATTCATCGAGCCGTTTTGTGGAGAAGTGGAGATACTGTAAAACAGCGCTGCAGCTGAGGATATGCAGAAATTTGCTATTGTGCTATGCTACAGATGGTTGGCCTTGTCAAAATGCTGACCAGATGGTTATCAGCTGAATCAGCAATGACATTGATCCCGTCACTTCACGCGGTGCGTGCTACAAACCTGCTCGGCTGGCCAAATGCTGTGAGAGAGCATCGCGGGTCGGGTTGTATACGATACATTACTCCTATAGCCTATAGGCTAGTAGCTAATATGGCGTCATTCTATAGCCTATAGGAAGCTACATGCAGTCACTGAAGGATTGGTTGCCTAATTTGCGCACTTTGGCACAGATGATCGATCTGACGCTTCTCATTTTCTTCAAAACCTACTTTGCATATAGAGTAATCCCACAGGCTTGACTAGGGTTTGTATCGGGTGATCACCCCCGTACGTCAAGTGTTTTCTATCCTAAGCTCCCTTGTCCCACCCATTCTATACGTATCAACATCATGCTGAAGTCGTAAAGCTAATCTTTATGATTCATCTATCACTATAGTCTATAAGCAAGTACCGAAGTAGTATTAGTTTGCAGATAGTGATTAGTGAGATAGATGAAAGATGGCGCCGAGGCAATAATGCTAGTGGCGACTTGAGCGTGTTTGTATGTCATGCGGATGTGTACAATTTAGATGCCGTTTGCAGGGGGCTCCTTCTCTTTGGTCCGACTACTACCAAAGAGCTCTACTCCCTCCCGCCCCTAATTGATTGTCGCCATCAATTTTCGTGCTACAAATTTAACTTGATTTGTACAGAATACATGTAACATTTATATCTCCAAATAAATTTATTAAAAAATAGACAAAAAGATCTTTTGATAATACTAATTACTTAACATTAATATTTATATATTTAAATATATGTAATTGCCGGTAATAGTTTCTCGAAGTGAGAACTTAAAAACATTTAGGAACTGAGGGAGTACCTTAGTAGGAGATGTCGCTTGGGAGTTATTTCCGTGAAAGAGCCACGCCGCTTTGAAAGATCCAAAACGGCACCAACTCCCTCCAAAGTAGCCAATGAGCAGTCCTACTAAAAAAGGGCCTTAATTCGAAGTGAGTACGCGAGTATCGCCGCTGGATGCGCAAATTATGTGTTGGCGAGATGACCACTCGCTGTTCCCGAAGTTGATTAGGCAGGGTCGAAGGACTTGCTACAGCTGGCGATGGAGGTTGTGCATGCATGAACACTGGGCCAAGAGGAAGAACGCACTAGTCTTCAGTACTTCCGCACGCAGCAGAGTGAATATAGTCTTAAATAATTTGACCCGGTGTGCAGTCGGCAGTCGCATGCAGAGCTGATTCCTTGGCCTCGAGCGACGCCAAACTTGGTTTGGCGAGACTCAAGAACGAGATGGGCGAAGGTCGAAGGAATACTCCTGGCTCGAGGGGGACGTACGTACGTACGTGCCAGAAAGAATAGGACACCCGACCGACATCTTACCCGCGTTGTCACGGAATACTTCCAGCGTGAAGCCAGCAGGATCGCAGATAAACTGCTACAGGATCGATCCAAGCCTCGCTCCAAACCGTGTGCTTATGCAGGGCGCCCCCCAAAAACCGTGTAAGAAAGGGCGATTTCCGGGGAAAATGACGAGGGATTGACGCGCTTTTCCCCCCGGATAGGCTACATGGGGCGGTGGAGGGGCAGGTGCCGCCTGCCGGCGTCGGAGCCGGCCGCTTGACACGTCCGTTCAATTCAGTACAGTACAGCTAGCGAGCTAAGCCGCCCAGGAACCTCTGCACGAGCGAGATCGAGCGGCCGCCCCCATCATTGTTCTTGCTTTGTTTGCGGCAACAAGCAAATGTTTCAGTTCAATGCATATATCCTTTGCTGTACTGGCATTATATGTGCATGCATGTCTGTCGTCTGAATGTCTGATATGGTGTAATATATGGGTTGTTTCATCAGTACGTGCTGCGAGGATTTCCTAAACCTCACGCGACGAATCGATCGGCCGTGTGTAGGTACGGTACGATATAGCATATACTATTTGTGATTTGTCTGCTGCTATATGCATGCCTGCATGTGGGCTCATGTGCAATAGGCATGTGCTTGGTGCTACACTTCGACACCGTATCTCGCTAAATAGAGTTTGCAGGGGAATGAAAGAGGGGCTGGTGTAGCATATCGAAAGTGGAAACTCCTGCATGATATATCATTAATATATAAGGTGCAGACACGTATAGGCTACTATATTTTCTAAGTTTGACGATGCAAAATGGCCAATTTCGAAATTATTTAAGGTCTCCTTTCAGACACGTAGGCTAACTACGTTGTCCCACAAAGACTACACATATTTATCACCCCAATCAAGTTTGTTCCATTTGTTAATTAACATATAAGGTGTGCATATGATACGTTCTCTTGTTAAATTAACATGCTTACTTTTCCAGCAAGACACACTGTACACAGGTGCATACATGGATGTGGTTTAAAATACATGGATGGGGTTAAGCGTTATATACAAAATGCTTTATAATCTATTCTATACCTACTAATAAAGCGAGAAAATTTCAGTTCACCCTTTTTTGGGTCCACAGCCCTCTAGACTCCTGGGACTGTCCACCACCCTGTAGAGTTCAAGGAAAAATAAAAAGAGTTTCCATCTAGCTACAAAAGTTTCAAGACAAGATCAACTCGGTGCGACAAAAAGTTTGAACCACCTATACGAGTCCAGCACACAAAAACGTTTCCAATAACGTTTCCAGCCCCCACACACACACACACACAAAAAACCCCCCACCCTTATAATTATCACGGTAAAAGAAGCTCACGGCAAAAAAAAGATCCAGAAATATATATAAATATAAACATATAATCCCTCCATCCCTAAATAGATGTCATTTTTCGCTTTCCGAAAAGTCAATGTTTTCAAACTACCGGCAATTATATATTAAAATATATAAATATTTATGCTAAGTAATTAGTATCATCAGAAATATCTTTAAGTCTAGATTTTGAATAAATATATTTAAAGATATAAATGTTGCACGTATTTTCTACAAACTTAGTCAAAGTTGAGAAAATTTGACCAAAGACACGCACCCCATAGCGACATCTAAAAAGGGACGGAGGGAGTATACAACAAGAAAGGATAGAAAAAAATATTTTGGGAATATAAAACATATACCGCAAAACAAAACACCACCCCCTTTTCTATATGGCACAAAACAAAAACGTTTTGGGTTTTTTGGGAAAAAAAATATACGGCAAAAGAAAAAATTGTTTCCCATGATCGTTCCCGAAACAAACTCTTCCATATTAAAAATCATATAAAAAGACCGATTGCAATCAACTAAACAAATCAGGCACAATTTGGAATAGAGGAATTCGGAAAGAGCTTCACATTAATCTTCAATCGCTATAGATTGTTTAATTGACGTATTGATCATCCAATAAATTATTATTATTATACAACTCGTTTGCAACGACGGGCATATTTACTAGTTTAGGATAAATTCTAAACCTTTAATACTTTATGTTTCAGAACGGAGAGAGTATATTTAAAAATCCACACAAAAGACAAAAAGGATGTAGCTAGAAATAATAAGATCATAATTTAGAGCTCCATTTGGCCTTATACATATATAAGGACAGGCATTCCAAGCACGGTCCAGCCAACATATACATAGACATACAACAGTACAACATAAGACAGTTGAATTAAATCATTATACAAATGTGCAACTGTCTAGTTCAAATGAATATGTAGCTCGCCTGTCAAGGAGATTCATCATGCAGTGCATGTATCCTTGTAAAAGAAAATGGTGCGTGAGAGAGCACCAATATTGTAATTCATAATCGATCGGAAGACTGAACCGCCCACTTACGTTGTCTCGATCTTATGTTTTAAGGACATATATAGGTACTTTCTTGAGGTGCAGTATACATATATTTTCTTGGTGCTATCTAACTTTTTCGATCTTCTCAAAAGGACTCTATATGGATGATGGACAGATATAGATGTCATTTGCTTGCAAATGTCCCGCCTTGATTGATCATGAACTGCATCCCATCTCTGAACACCGATGAATATCGAGTAGTAGAGACCGGCAGAGTGACTGCGCTACAATCTAGCTATGTGCGGGCGATTTAAGTTGACCTTGCTACCTGTGTGGATAACAGAAAACAATTGTTGTTACTTGTAAGGTATGTGTTTTGCTATGCACATAGATATATACAATATGTCTCCAAATATATATATAAAAGCTATGTATCTAGAAAATTAAAACTACAATATCTTACAATTTGGAGTAAGGGAGTACATGTAGCAAAAGCTATGTATCTATATACTGCTATATAGAAAGAAGTATGATTGAAAGAACGACTTATAATCTGGAATGAATGAAGTATATTGCAAGGAGAAAGAAAAAATAAACAATGATTACCAGTAATTTTAAATGCATTCTTTTCAACTGGTCTTATAGATGCATATAGTCATATATGAATGCACATGAATGTTGTATGTGTATATATATGTACAACGTAATGCACGCCAATGTGCAGCTAATTAGAGTGCTTGAGTGGATTAAATACTAGATTAGATATATATATTCCATTCGTTAAAATTGTAAGTTGTTTTGACTTTTCTAGATATATAGAGTAGTATGTGTGTGGACATTTTATATTTAGGTGTGTTTAAGAAATGCTACTATATATATAGAAAGACACTGAAAATTTAGAATGGATGAGGTAGACGAGAGAGGCGATATGGGAGATTACCAAGAAATAGCTTTCACCCATCTGCAAGCTCTGCGCTAGAATTCCATAATCGTTGACTGGGAGGAGGGCCCCGGTGGAATGGATTAGCATCACGTCCTGGCCGAACATGGCTCGCAAGTCTATTGGACCCCTGGGAACCTCCATTGGGACTCCATTGATGAACACCGTGATCGTCGCTGGAATTAGAAGGCACAATCAGCCAATCAATCCACACAGGTAGACAGTTAGTTCAGAATCCAAAAAAAGAAATCAAATAGAGTGGCGGCATCTTAGAATTATATCTAGCTAACTGACGACAGAATTAACAAATGGATGCGTAGTTCTAAATTTGAGATAATTCTGAATGCCATTTAGTCGTTGCTATATAATTAGTATATATACTCCCGGGTCGGTCGATCTTCATTCTCACGTTTTGGGTCTAGTTTTTTTTTTTTCTTGAGAGAGGCTAGCATGCATGAAAATATGATGATCAGTAGTAGTTGCATACTTGCATGCATGCTTGGATTACACCAACATTAGCTTTAATGCTAGCTGCTAATACTAGGAGGCAATACCTAACTTTTTTTTGTTAATTGATGATACTAAATGTACGGCAGAAGTATGTACATGCAGGAAAATGGTGAAGTGCCAACCCAATTAATACCATTTCAAAGGCATAGGAGTATGTAAATAATAATTGAACTTCCTGTTTAACATACTAGCTAGCTAGCTAGGTATCAAATACATGGTTGAATGGTACTCGAAAGTTTCAGATCCACATGCACGGTCGCATGGTGCGAGGGGTTAAGTAGATCAAAAGGCAAAAAACAAGTATGGTCGATGCATGCATGCATGCATGAGATAGTTCAGTACATGGATCAATGTTCATATTTAGATTTTGTTTTAGTCCTAACTCAACTTTGAAAATTATGTCATCCTTGTTCCTTGATGTTGAATTAAATTTCTACAAACAGTCCACGTATGGATGTACATGGTGTGGCAGTAGACAGGACAACATATGTATCATGTGGTATGATCTTATGCACCGGTATATGGGAGGTAACCGAACAATACTGAAGAACTAAAGAACAAGAACCGATGCAATTAATTAATGCAAGGAAGACCAAAATAAAGCATGCGAGTAGTCCAAAAGAACCAAGCTAGATCTCCTCGAATTCTGCATCAATTCCCTGCTACTTCATCAATGAAAACAAAGACAAACTGTAGCGGTGAAAACGTACTGAAAACCAACGTTTTTCATCAAAATTTTGAGAAATATAAATGCATGAAATAGACAAACGAAGCCACACCGATCCAAAATTCGAAGACAAAACCACAGAATTAAGCTAGATCAGTGTTCTGTAGTATACTCACCCGCAGGTGACTGCCATGAGTAATACTGCTGGTGGTCGTGTGCGGTGGTGGTGCTCGGCGCCACCGAGGCCGAGGCGACTGGCGGGCTCGGCGCCGCGAACCCCATCTGCCGGGAGATGGCGAAGAGATCGTCGCTGCCGGCACTGCTGCTGTCGACGTCCCCCATCAGCCCTGTCGCGAGTGGCGACGAAGCGCCACACGACGCCTGGAAGTACCCACCGCCTGTGGTGCCGGGCACCCCGTTCCGAGCGCGAACAGCCCAAGAGACGAGCCCCGGTGCTTCCCGACGACGAGGAGGAGCTCGCCTGCTGGTCATACTGGCAGGCGGTCCCGCCCATGGCCAAGGGATATTGTAGAGCCCCAGAAGGAAGGCCGCCGACGGTGGCGCTAGCCGCGGGAGAGCTGTTGGCCGCGGATGAGGCCGCGGCTGCCGCGGCGGCGGCGGCGGCCGCAGCGGCTTGCATCTGGCGCTGGCGGCGGCGCGACCGGGAGCGGCGGTTCTGGAACCAGTAGAAGACGTTGGCGTCCCCGACGGCGCCGAAGCGCTCGAGCAGCTTGCGGATGCGGACGGTTTCATCCTTGGGCGGGTTGACCATGCCGCTGTTGAAGATGGACTCGAGGATCAGTATCTGCTCCGGCTTCGGCGTCCACCGCGACCGCACCGGCTCCCCGGTGCCCCGGCCTCCGCTACCACCGCTTCCGCGTTCCTCAGGGCTGCCGCCCGACGACTGCCTGTCCGGGCTATTGCTGCTCCCTTCCATCGATCGATCGAACTGCTGGTTAGGTGAAGAAGAACGTTGGTTCAGATTGGAATCTTTGGTTCTTGGAAGGTTGTCTGTGCGCGCGACACAGGATCGAGTAGCACACACACTACGTGCAGTGGGAGGTCGGAGGGCAATAGGCTTGTGCTTCGACCTCGATCGAGAAAGAAGTGAAGTGGCTAACTTGACGAGAGAGAGAGAGGCACCCAGTTTATTAGCAGGAGATCGACAACCACCCTTGCAGACTCATGTCTTTGTTGTGGGGTTGTACTTATATAGGAGGGGCGGGGAGCCTAGAAGGGAAGAGTAACTCCATTATAAGCTATCTTACTCGATCTACTGCAGAGTGTGGTACAACTTTTTTTGACTGCAAGTTGGTTAGGAGAACAGGAGAGGCAAGCTTTGCGCTTTGCTAGTGTTGCTTAGGTGCTAACCAGCTTATTAATTAATTTTCTATGCTTAGCTAGTGTGATGATTGACGGCCAGTAATTAAACTATATGTAATGTAAATATATTATTACTAAGAAAAGTACTACTACTGGGGAACATTTGACATTCTCCCATGTTCTTATCTCAGGAGAGATCACTGTAGGACACTTTGGGAGGTGAATAATTATGTACTATGAACATTCCAAGTGAAGCTTTCCTGATGTTTGATTGCTAAGGAAATTCCATGCTACTTTTGCAGGGGTACAAACTGGTGGAGAACCCACTGCTGGCGCGTCTTCAGATATATATTAGATATATATATTCACCAGAATGTCATATCATATACTCTCTCCATCCCACTAAGAATGACGCTATGGGATGCGTCTTTGGTTAAACTTTATTAACCTTGACTAGATTTATAGAAAAATGAGCAACATTATATCTCTAAATAAATTTATTATGAAAGTGCATTCAACATCTATCTAATGATACTAATTATGTATTATAAAATATTAATATTCTTTTATATAGAATCGGTCAAAGTTGAAAGAAGTTGACTTCTTGGGAAGCGAGAATAACAGCTATTTTGGGACGGAAACAGTACCATCCATTTAGCTTGATGGAATTAGTGCTTATTATTGTTGTGCTCTCTTCTTGGCTAGAAGTACTTGTGAGGTGATAGGCCTTAGTTTAGGAGAAAAACCAGGAGAGAGTAGGTAGCATGATGACTAAGATGCCCACTGATTACTATTGGTCGGTTTTATGGGAGAGTGCAATGTTTCTAGTGATATAGTGATAGCAACATTGCCAGGGATGGCGTAATGGCCCAAGAAAGAAAAAAAAAAATAAAGAATCTTTACCTGCAGGTGCTTCGTATCTGACCCTCATCTGTGTAGCTATACTATTTAACAACCCTCATATAAGATTGCAGCTTATTATAGATCCAAAGTTTGTTTACAAGCATGGTTGTTGCTTTGATTCATCTGTTTTAGCTAGCTGTGGTGTGATTCTCTCCTCAGCCGTTACTACTGGGTATAACTAACGCTCTTCTTCCTAGCAGCATGACAAAAGTTGCATTGTTTTATGCTTGCAAGCTGCAACAGATAACCAACGACGTCTTGCGTGTTAAATATTTTATTTCGCACAAATTTGCACGCTGCACTTGATTAGTTTTTGCAGCTAACGTCCATGATCAATGGCATGACAGATTAGGTTCCTCTCCAGTCAAATGGTGAGTTGCATCGATCAACATCACATAAAGAGCTCGGCTCGTACGTGGCTATCAAATCACGCGGCCAATACGTAAACAAATAAGAACAGACATCCATGGTTTCAATTCTCGTTCAACGATGGAAAGAGAAGCACCTCAGTTCCCACTATCATCCCACCAAATTGTCTTATCTTAATTTGACGGTAAACCAACTATTAACATCTCGATCACCACTTTTTTTTTTTTCTATTATTGAGCAACTCCAACAGATGTGTTCCTTGCTGAGTAGACTATTTATGGATTTTTAGAGGAAAAAGTTAAACTCTAACAGATGTGCTATATAGTTTTGTAAAATATCAAACATGTTATCCCTAAAATCTCAAGGGCCATAAATACAGTCGATCGTAGCCATTTGCTACCTAACTTTGTTAAATATCCGGATCTCGATCTTCTTTTTTGAGAAGTTGTATATTTTACAAATTGGCTAAAAATGAAATTTGGCTATTAAGTTTAACCAATCTCTTGGAGTTGCTCTAATGAACTATTTTATCACGGTTGTATGTTGTATCATCCTCGGATGGTGGAACTCTCTTCCGTTATCTAAAAAAAGGGAAACATTTTATTGAACTCAAGATAATTTTATGGCAATATTTTCATCGATGATTATAATCTATTGAATTTTTTTAGAATGACACAGTACAACGCATGACACTCACAACACGCACGCACACTCACCCCTATGAACACACGCACATAAAACCCTACCCCCTATGAGCACCTCCGAAGGATTTGGGGCAGCCGGCAGATCACGGAGATTCTCGAAGTCACCATAAGCGCCTGCGTCGCCGACGGAACGCCGCTACCACTTAATGCACAACGCCGGTAAATCCCTGGGAAAATCCCAAGAAAAGGTGCGAGCACCGGGATTTGAACTCGGTGGGTAGCCCCACCATTTGGACCGCCCTACCATTGGACTACAAGCCAATTCGCTATAATCTATTGAATTGATGGCGTGGTCTTTGTAACTTCTGTTAGGACCTATAATTTATCTTTTTGTGAGATTATCTTTTTTTTGTTATGCGTCTAATGAGGATTAGCATAGAAGCTTAAAAAATCTATATAATTGTAAGATAAGATACCTGTTATTTATTTGTCGACAATCAACAACAGAAATATGCTTCGATTTATTTAACATCAAGCAAACACGGACCACCAATTAACTGTCTTGTCCTTTTGTGGCTTTGTCACCGGCCGGAAGGCAAGTTAGTTGTTGCAGGGTTACTTCAAAATAGAGTACCCAACTTTCAGATATTTGTATACGAAAATCAGTATATATTACAAATTACAATGGTATATATAGGATAATCATGCTCGAATTAACTGCTTAATTTAGTATGAATCTAACACAGAAAATCTAGCGGTGTGTACCTTTTCACCTTGCATGCATGTTAAATAAAGTGAGGAGTCCCCGTCGCATTTCTCGCATTCTTTAGGGTAGATGCTCCTATCAGCCACCCCAAAGAGAGTCCAAATCACATGTGCTGTTAGAAGGCAGGAGTCAGGAGGAGACAGGTGGGTCCCACAATTTGGCTTTGCCTTGACCTTATTTTTATTTAATTAGTGATAGTGTATAGTGATGGGTCCCTGCAAACAGTATCCCTCCTGTGTTTCACTACAGCATGTTTGTTTTAAATTTCATTTTTGTGGCACCTTGTAGACCATAAGATTGTGGAGAGCTGACAGGGTCCAAAAACTTATAGCCTATTTATCTCACTTACATGCATGTGCCACAGCCGAGTAAAATTTTGATTTGATCAAACTAGCAAAAATGAATTATGAATTAGGGTAAAAAAATTCTCTGTTTGTTTGAGCTAGGAATTATAGTAAAATCTGCAATCTTATACTGGAACAAAACATGCTTAACAGTGAATTGCCCTTGGCCCTCTTTGCCAAGGGCAGATAAACCAAACACTTTTTGTTATGTTAAGAGTGTCCAAGAATGCTCAACCAAACTTGTTATCACTTCTTGGGTTGATTCCAAAAATTGGCCATATATATAATCCTATTGCTCATCAATAGTTTACTTTTGGAGACAAAAATTGTTAGAATATAGAATGTCAAGTTGGTAGCTCGACTATTATTGCGACTTAAATAGATTACTTTTCATGCCATGATTCTTTATCAGAATAAACAAAATCTTGCTATTTTTTAATGATTTTTATGTGCTGGGTTCAGCCTCACCTTGCTGTGGAGTAGCATCTCCAAGCTCGGAAGCCTCAGGTGGTTCATAAGATGGGGGTTGCCAATTTGATATTACTCTGGACGGCGGATTCATTCTTTATGAATAGATCACAAGCTTCAACTGTCGTTATGGCATCTGGTGAAATGATATAATCATTGCTCAATAGCTTAATGATGTGTGTTAGCTAGGTCGGTTAAAAATGCACTCCAGCCGTTACCTATTGACTAGAGTCTATAAAAATAAGGTTGAGTGCATACAAACAAATTTTTGTTAGCAAAGCTTTATTCTAGAAATAAGCATCTTTGCTAAAGAAATGGTCTTTACAATCGGTTCGTGACATCCCATCAGAATCAATTTCTGTTCGGGTACCCGGCCAGTGGTATCAATATATATCACTCCCAACTAAAAAACTGAGAGTGAGTGTGCTACACTTCCTACCTGATCCAGGCCACCATACTATGCTATATAAACACTATTACTTATGAATGCACTTCTCGGGCCTCATGCATCATATCAAATAGGAAACACATCTAGGTTCATGTTTCACTATTGATCATAGTTTTTTGGCAATAATAACCAGTGATATGAGCCAGCCGGGCCGGTGGCATGGCTCCACCCAATATTTAGTGAAAAAAAATTAGTAGCTCTTCTCATCTTCGTATTTTATGCATAATTAGGCACCAACCCGGGCACCAATATCAGCTCATGTATGTACTCCTACGTAGCCAAACCTCGCCACCACATACAGCAGTCAGTTTTGGCCTTCTCTAGGCGATCCACTAGAGTATCGCCCACGATCGCGTTAAAATGGCGGCATAGCGCCGCCGTTGGCTTTAGTTCAGCACTCGGCATGGGCTTATGGGCTCGGTTCATCGTCCCGTCCGCTGGCTCGTTCACCGTCCGTCCGACGACGTTCACGTTCGGTTCTCGGCTCTACCGGTTTCTACAACTACAACGGAACATGTCTTTTACGCAACGGAACTTGTTAAAACCAGGACACGGAATAAGATGAAGAATGGGTTCCTAAGAGATTGCTTAATAATTTACATTGAAAAGGAGATTGCAAAGTGGAGTTTACAACCGATCAACTTATTGATGACTTTGATGCGATTCGGGCGTGCGGGGCAAAATTTAATTGAAACATGTTAGTTCCCTTAATCATTTATGTTTATTGCTTGTTGTTATATTTTTCATCGCAAATTTATCACAACATGAATAATTTATTATTTAATAGAGATTTTGGTGTTTCAATATATGATCAAAACTCTATCTCAATATATATCAAATCTTTTAGTAGACTATAGTTATTTGATTGTCCGGTCCCCTCCATATATAATTCCTGGCTCCACCCCCGATAATAACCTATATTTTCTTGGGTTGGATTTGGCTCAATGGAACCCCAACACTTCAGGTTTATGCACATTCTCTCCACCATGCATCTAAACATTTGTATAACTATGGTCCACGTAACCCTCAAAGTAACTGAAAAGTCCTACACTACAAGATCATACCTCAAATAGGAAAACATCTAAATTCATGTTTTAGTAAATAGCTAGCCATAGGGAAGAGTGGTAAATAGCTTATCTCAATAGAGCAAGTCATATTAAAATCCAGAGAATCCGAGAACGGACTCCAAGCACAGAGGAACGAACGAAGGTTCCAAGCCTATGTGGTCCCAATGTCAGAGGAGTGAGACTAGGGCTGACGTGACAGTACCCTTGCCGGCCCTGGCAGTGGCAGCAGCAGGCGGAATGGTCAGTTCCTGCAGGCAGCTAGCAGCAGTGCAACGCGGCGAAGGCATCGATCGAAAAGAGATCCGATCCGGCTCGCGCGACGCGACGACGCATCATTCCGCCACCGCCGTCCACGTCTCACCGCGTAAAGTGGAGAAACGCGCGGACAAAACCGAAGGGGCAGACGACAAGGGGGCGCAGCGGTGTGCGCATGCGGGTTGGCCTCCTAGGTCGGTCGCGCCAGGGCCAGGGCCAGGCCGTGCTCTGCTCTGCCCGCTCGGCGCTGGCTCACCACGCAGCGCAGGACGACGCAGCAACGCGCGATCGCTAGGCGATCGCTAGGAGAGGAGGCAGGGAAAGCGACAGACAGCGCGGCAGGCCCAGCCCAGAAATGGTGTGCCGCCCCGCCCCGCCCCGGATCGGGAGGCGACGACGCGGGGACTGCGCGCGCGGGTCCGCTGGGGCAGGGCACGGCACGGCGTCACGCCTGTCGCCGCCCGCGTGCTGCCGTTTCCGTGCCGCTTCCGCGCGCGGCTCGCCCGATCCTGTCCCTGTCCGCGTCCGCTCCGCACGTTGTTGCTTTTCGCCGACCTGCCTCTCCTCTCGCGTCCGCTTCCACCTGGGTCGACGCGCCCCGGCTGGCGGTTGTGCGGGCGCCCATGCCCATGCGTTCTCGCCTGCGCCATGCATGGGGATCCGACCGCGGGCATCCATCCGTCGAAAGTTTTACAGCTACTGCTGCGGCCTTGTTTCCTACTCGTACTACCAGTCTCTCGTTGGCAGATGATCCCGATGCCCGCTGGCATCAATCATTCATGCACGCATGCGCCGCGTCCCGTCCCCACTGCACTTTGCTTGCTTCCAGCATCCTGCACAAAGATTCACACATGATCGATTTTATTGCTACTGTATTTTACACTTGCATAGCGTGACGGCACACATGACGGCTGCACTACAGTAGCTTCTGTAGGAGTACGCACTGGAGTACGTACATGCTTTGGTAGGAGTACTTGCTTTTCCATGCTGACTGAAATATTTCCGAGCACAAGGAGTCCATGAGACTAGCTAGGACTGTCGCTTTCCGGTAACGACGACGACGGGATAAATAAAAACGTAAAGCAAGTTGCATGCCGGTTCTGGCAATGTGCCTGTTCGAATTAGCTGTGGTAGCAAGCCGCACTTCGCTAAACTTCTGCATAGCTAATGTTAAAATGAACTAAGATTTCTTCTCAGTCCCAAATTCTGTGGCGCATGCATGCAGGACCGGCAGCCGAAAAGTTCGGCACTGCGTGCAAGGTGGACAAAGCTAAGCAAACCGACCGCGACCTGGACAGGAATTCCATCGCGTGTACTACTCGCTACTGCTGCTCACTGTCCCAAGTCCTTACCGAACCAATGATGCAAACATGCCTAACATAATTGACCTTCCTGGCTTAGGCTCCTAAAGTTTGTCACTGGATCCAGAGCAGATGGAATCTTGATTGAAAAGTTGGATAGAGTTAGCCTAACGTAATAATGATCCATTCACCAACATACAGTACGGCCCTAGAAACGTGGGCAAGCAGGGTAGTAGGCCTGAATGATCGAGATCCATGCAGGCACATCCCATTTTTCCCCTGCCAAGTCAAAATTGGCAAGAAGCTTTTTTTTCTCTTTTGTCTACTGTGGAAATCTTAAATTGTGTTGTTTCCCAAGTGTCAAACAGGCTTCAATTGTGTTGTTTCCCTCTGATCAAAGCAAGTGGGTTTAGGAGGTTGTGTAAAACCATACTACATCATCACTAATAACTTCTTTTTTTTATGTATGCCGTTTTCAATACATTCAATTAGAAATTGGAGAATACTCCCTCCATCCATAGAAATTGTCGTTCTAGCGCTGAGTGGGAGTACTAAGGAGAGGGCAAAATCAACTGCATGTTCCTACTTCTATCGTCGTTGCCAGTGCACAAAGGACATCAATGCTACAAAAGTCTCCATCCAAGGACTGCCACGATGCGTCTCCAGTGCACACCGCAGGCTACTAGCCTAGTGGATGGTGGGATAGGAGCATAAAACAACACACGTGGTGGAACAACTGCTTTGTGCTACGACGACAGCCTCAACGGAGAGGGAGTAAATGGTAAAACTTTTAGTGGGGAATCAAATAATAAATTAACCCACTCAAGGGTCGTTTGGTACAGCTCAGCAGCTCTATGTGCTGCCAAAACAAACGCCCCCTCCCTCACCTTCCACTCGCTTCGTTGGTGAATCTGTAGGAAAAACCCACTGAGAGAAGGGTTGAGACAGAGTCAGTGCTAAATATGTAGCTTCACATTATTCCACGAGGTTCTATGAAGCCAACAATTGGTTGTGAACCAATTTAACCCTAGGGTGCGTTGAAGCGGGCGACAACTACGCGAAGGGAGCACGGATGGAGGAGCAAAAGTGGAGTGCTTGTTTGGGGAGGGCCAGAGGCGACTTGCCCGTGAGGAGCGTTGGTGGGGTCGAGGTTCTTGTACTTGAGTCACCTCGGCATGTGGGGCCGATCACAATTGCCGGTGCGTGAGGTCCGACCAGGGAGGTGAGGTTGAGTCGCCCGAGCATGATTTGTTCTAAGTGAGGCGCCAGGGGAGAATGAATAAGAGAGAGAGAGAGAGAGTAGAGAGAAAATAAAGGTAGAAAAGAGAAGTAAAAACATAATAGCATTATGGATATTTTACCTTGTCTATCTAGTATGAGTAGTTGTCTTAGCAATTAGTTGAACGAAACAACTTTAGTTCCACCACTTAAGCTGCTCATGGTTGAGGTAGCAAAAAAAAGGGGGGGGGGGGGGGTCAGAGCCATGCCATAAAGACCCTTAAACCGACATGCCTAGCTTAAGAGAGTTAATTTCAATCATCCACGAGACACACCAAAAGTATACTTCATAATCAAAAATACATAGGTTGCAAGCCATAGATACAGATTCTCCATAAATTTCACGAGGGTCACAAGTTTCAAAGTTCACAAATGCAAGATTTTTGTAAAAGGCATGATCGAAATGTATGGCGTTCTTAGAATCCTGAGGAACTATTGTAAGCCTTTAAAGTGTGAGTGTATTTGTTTAACTTTGGACTCATGCCTCTTCTTTGAAAAGGACAATAGCCGGAATTTTCTATTGTCTAAAAAAATGTAAAAGGCAAACCAAGAGAAGTGTCAATGACGCCATCACTTACCTCACGAACATACACCTATCATGGATGTTTGAAACACAGAGAAATATATATAAACGCTCGCACACCAATACACTACCTAGAAACACTCACACATACAGTGTACTTCGGTGAGCACCTTCGATAAACTAAATCAACAGATAATAAAATTTGCCCAGTGGATGGGGTTCCACAATATAAAGCATAATCAATTCCTAATACAGGAGTACATTAACAAAAGAACGTACTGTAGTTATATATCCTTAGCTATGATGCATACACTAACAAAAGGAGGTCTGGTCTGATAGGTTTGACCACTCATTTTCTTTATTACAGGAGCTTCGTGTCGACGACACGACACAAGTGCATCTGCCGTGGACTTTCCGCAAGCAAAAGAAGCTTAGATTAAATTCGATACAGACCAGGAATGGAGCATGAGTCATTGTAAACTTTTGGCTCCTTGTCGGGGTCATCACTTTTTTTTTTACTTTCATAATGACAGATATGGAACAAAACACTCTTTATAAAATTTAGTGTCCTCAATACCAGTAATGCTCTAGCTACCAGCATTTTTTTATTCTTCGCCTTTCGGTCTGTGTTATGCTTATAATTATGGCCTTAATTTGTTTAATTTTCTATCACACTCACAATTAATGGGACAATTATTTGTATTAGAATTATGGCCTTTGTTTAATTTTCTATCACTTTTTTCTATGTTTCTCAAAAAATATCAAGTGCAATTTCGATAAGGAGTATATAGTCCATTTGCATGTAACACAACCAACTTTTGGACCTGGAGCCGAGATGTGTTACAAGATCTGCAAATTTTACTCATTAAATTTCTGGGTAAATGCATAAATATGTATAAAGTATTGCACCATGTTACATTTTGGAGCATCTCCAATCATGTTACCTAAATCAGAGTATCTAAAAAAAAAATAGTGCTGTTAGAGATGCTCTTAGTTTGCAAACCAATATATGAAATTTTATTATGCACTGGTGTTACTAGATGTCTAGAGACCTAGTGCTTTCAATCATTCTTCTTTTTTTTGTTTTGTCATTAAGTGACTTACGTGGCCTAGGCATAACATTTATTTTTATTCAGCACTAAGTATCAAAGTGGTTCTTTTGTTCTGTATAAAAATATAATATACACATACATGCATGAACACTAGTTTCCTCGTCACCCAACAAGCCCCACACTACTAAAAGTACTCGCAAATTAAAGAATCAGAACGAAGCAATGCTGCTAGGGTCGTTGTGTTATTTTCTTCCCAGAAATCAAACTTGCATGCACAAAAGTACTCAATAGTTCTGGTTTCAGCAATGACACATCATTGTGCAAAGTAAACAAACAAATACTCCATTCCTAGAACTGCTTTTGTAATTGTTTGAACACGTCAGAAAGCTGAGCTAAAGAGCCTATGAACGAGTGAGATTGAGTTGACCTTCCTCTTCCCTTTTCTTCTCATATTGTAATCTGGGTCATTGGGTGGTACAGTAGTCCTTCCTTTTGTAATTTGGGTGGTAACAAAACAAAGGATCATACAGAATGTGATGATTCATGAATCGATGTCACGTCCATGTCCGACAAATAACGATGTGAGGACAAATCATCATGTGCAGAGTGGGGGCCGTGTAAAAATAGCTTAATTCGCCGGAAAGGTGCTCCGGCTGCCCCCTATGCCCTAGCTAAAATACATGCGGCCAAAGTGCGCCGCGCCCAGAAATTCCCTGCTGATCGATACTCGTACTCAACTCAACTGCGTCCCAAAAGCCAAACCATCGGCTACATGCATGTCAGCATGTGCGATACTTATTCGTACTAATTTCATACTGTATGGTATACGTACGTGCAGTGGTGGTTTATTTTATTCATAGGGACCCGTTTTGACGATGTATCCATCGACATGGTTCCTTCCTGAATCTGACTTCACGACGAAGCTACCTAAGTGTCTGATGCCCTTTTTTTTTTTCATTAGATGGTTGCGAGTTGCGACTGCGATTCAATCATGTTGGCCGTATGCTTGCCTAGTGCGTTTCAATCATGTCGGCTGATGGTTTGTAGAGCTGATAAACCGGCTGATGTTGTTTTTTGTTGTGAGAGAAAACACTGAACATATATAGTTGATATAAGTCGGACTGATGATGAAGTATAACTGTCTTTCGGAACGGAAGCACGGCAGGACGCACCTGGACTGCTGAATCTATCGATCAAGAACAGGGCAACCCATAAGAGACACGGACCGGCCACGAGTAGATCGCAGAGAAGGAAGGGTGTCGAGAAGTCGAGACCAGTAAAGCCTAAACCGGGAGAGTTTGGCTGTCGGCCGATGGTGCTGCTATCACGTCTCGGCACGGCACACGGCAGGCAGCCAGCCGCGATCTATCTGTTCCCTTCCCCTGGAAGCAGGGCATGCGGACAGAGCATGTTGCCCTCAAATAGTGGTCTGGACGTCAGGTGCCAGCAGCAGCTCGGTATGGCAGTGGTATGGTCAGCAATCTCTGCTTGACCACTGCGCCCATCGGCGGCCCATGCTTGCCAAATTTTGTGGAACGACCTCTTCTACTTGGTTGCAACTTGCAAATAGTCGATGTTCTTTCTCTCCTTCTCAGTGGTTCGGCAGTCCAATTTTCCATTGCTGGCTGCTGTCCCTGCCGCTGCCGGCCAAAGGGCACATGCAGCAAAAAATGTATTCTAGCTTGTAGCAAAGTATGGGTACGTGGAAGCCCTGCCGCCAGTACAAGATGATCGTAACAGAAGATATGGGGGCCTCTTGCTCTTATCCATGACTAAGTGCTGAATGTCGTCAAACTCGCTGTACTACGCCTAGGGTGATAGGTGTACTATGTTATATTATTACGTCTTATCTTCTCTTTTTTTTTTTCCAAATATGATAAAAATAAAATTGTGCGAAAGGGTAAAACAGACTATTTCCCTGAATGTGAAGAACTGTTTAAAATGGCTTTTCTTTCTTTTTGTTTTTGCTCTGGTCTTCGAATAACATATAGCTACAGAACCAATATTGTATCAAGGTACAAATCTAATTCTATAACTGTTATTGGTAGTGGAGATGCTTACAATCTCACTAAAGCATGAAAAAAAAGTTTGACTTTTTCAAAACTAAATGCACGTTGTACTCATGAATCTTAGTTTGTTAAATTCCTTGTGGTAATAATATCATATCCATTTGGGTTCAAATCTCGGACTCAAACACAAATGCTTACATTACAATTAAATAGTTCTGTAAGTTCTAAACAAATTGCGGTGAGTGTGCGTAAGTGTATATGGGTTTTGCATGTATATTATGTTCAAAAAATAAATTTGTATTATTAAACAAGGGAATATCAATCTTTTCCTTTTTGAAAATCTATACAACACTCAGTGTCTCTCCCCTTATTCTTCTCCATCTTTGGCCTCTTCCTCCTCTTCTTCTTCATCTCTGATGGGTTTAGAAGGGGCTCGTGGGAGGCAAGGCGGCCATTCAATGGGGATAGTGCATGGGAGAGTGGCATTAGGTTTCCAATGGCGGAAGAGGCAGCCAGGCCAAGTCAGGGAGGGGATGCCCACGGCCATAGGGGCGGCGGGAGGGCAGAGGCCATCGGGGTGCGATAGGGTTTTGCCGGATCTCATTTTCTTTGTGAAGAACAAAAATCAAGTGTACGGACACTTGAGCGCGGCATAGAAAAAACTCTTCCTTTCTATTGTTTATATTTTAGACATCGTGTTTGATCTTATGCAATTTTTTTAGGTAAACTTGTATTCCATCCCTCCCAAAAAAAGAAAGAAAATGTTTACTTTCCCTCCGTCTCACAAAAGACTGCAATCCAGGCATTCAAATTTTTTCTCATTAAAAAGCGCACACTTGGTCCTGCCAGGTTGTAGGGATCCACTCCAGCAGGGGTCACAAGAACGTGGCACATTCTTATCCACTCGTTGCAGAGCACTCCCGTAAAAAAAAAGAATACAAGAGCACTCTCCCGAAGGTTCCGTTGTCCAGACTGCCTCCTCTTCCACTCTTTTTTCTCTTTCCATCCATCCAAAACTAGCACCAGCGTGCTTCTCCCATGCCGCATGCGGCGGTGGCCTGGAGCAGTGGAGCTGTTGGCAAGCGCACGCGGTGGGCGAAACGCATGCAGGCGGCAGTGGGAGGCAATAGCCATGGAGGCCGCTGCGTTGCAGGCCATGTGGGGCTGCAAGCTGCTGTGGGAGGCAGCTATGCAAGGCGTGGATGCAGCGGATAGGAGGTATAGAGGAGAGGAGCGGTGGCCGGTGGGAAGGAGGCGGCGATGCATGCTGATGGAGTGAGAATAGAGGAGCAAAGCATCTGATGATCAGCTTAGATCAGAGGGAAATGGGGGACGGACGAGGAGGGAGCCAGAGCTCGTCCGCCAGCGCCGGCGGAGCTCTCCCGTGGCAGCCGCCGTACGCATGTCTAGACCCGCCCGGTGCGGCTGCAGCCCATCTCCGCCTCCGGAGTCGAGGACATTGGCGCAGGGGAGAGGGAGCGTCAGGCTTCGTGAACGACGGTGGATGGATGAGGACAAACTGATATTTGCAGGGGTAGTTTCGTAATTTCGCACTTGCATTGGTTTGTGTGCCCAGTCCGCCGATTGCAGTCTTTTGTGAGACGGAGGGAGTACTTGTTACGGTGACGCTTTTCCATAAGACATTTACATGCACCGTTTCAAAACAAAAATTATATATAAAAATACATAAGTCAACAACCTTTACGTCACTCCTCTGCTCGCAGATTCCCTGTCTGCCAGAAGCTACCATCCAACAGCACCTGCACAGTATCGCTCGCGAGCACATCTTTGACAGCAACATGCATGTCCCAATAGATCACCGGAGCACACTGCACCTGCAGAAAACCCATCAACATCATCTCGGCTCTGGCAAACGGACCTAGTACTAGTACTCCACCAGACAGCATGTGGTCTGCGCGCGACACCACCGGGTGCTCGGTGCGGATGCTGCCGTTTCCTGCCTCGTCGAGCGACCCTGCAAGAGGACCGAGACATACGTGCACCGGCAAGCAGTTCGGCAGATGCGCCGAGCGACAAGGCAAGAAAAGCAGCCGGTTCCGCCGGTGGGCGGCGCGCGGCATGGCTCCCGTGCGCGTGCCAAGTTGCCGGCGGGTCATGCATGCATGCTAGCGGCGGTTGGCAAGGCGAGAAGACGAGGCTGCCGGCTCCCGCGGCGAGACCGGAACATGGGGCAGCAGAGTAGCATGCCGTCGAGTCGTGGACCGACCGACCGGCAACGTCCAGGTAGCAGTGGGTTCCGGGCGTGTCGCCACGGCGCGGGACACCTTGGCACGACGCGACTCGCGCTTTTTTCCACCGTGGCTGGCTGGCTCATGCTGGCCTCGTGGGTATTCTTGCTTGCTCGTGCGTGCCCCGATCAATTCTTTACGGGCGTACAGTAATCGTGGTGGTGTCATGTCACTAGGTCAATCTCTGTCGCAGCCTTTGCAGCTGGCTGCCGAGCTTTTTTCTGGCCGTGTTCCACTAGCGTGTCTCTTGTGACTGTGTGTGTTGATATCATAAACAAAGCTGAAAAATTACAGAGTTTGGAAGCTTGGCCACACCGGTCTACCACCTGCCCATCCATGCTTTCGACTTTGTGGGAGGGAACGGTTTCGGCAGGAGAGGATGGCGCATGCACATAAAAATTCGAAGTAGGAAGCTGCCAAGTTTGAAAATTTTATGCGCATTCGTACCTTGCTACTTGACCTGAATGTCTGGTCAAATTTACCACGTTTTTTTCATTGTTTTATTTAGAGAATAGAGATGCTGAACGCACGGAGATGAGAAACATATGAGAATACAGGTGGTCTGTATGTTTATGAGAAGAAGAGACAGACAGATGGCACGGCCCACCGATCCAGCAACGTCCAACAGCAGCTGGCCCAGGAAAGAAAACTGAGCCGCCGCGGGCTTCACGCCTACGGGAGACGGCCTCACGGCCTGGTTGGTGGTAGCAATGTCCTCGAGCCCGATGGGCCGGTGCCTTCATTGACCCTTCTTGTTATTTACGCTCTGCAGCAGGGTCTTCGTTCCAACTTCCAAACCCCTCTGATCAGGGAGAACGAACGAATTCATTCCGGGTCATCATTTCCAATTTCCAAGTAGGGGCATTTATTCCCTGAAGACGAACGACGGGACGTTACGTTCCCGATGCCTGGGAACATGAACTATCGCAAAGTCATTTCCCAGAAGACGATGCGAACAACGGTAGTCTCTTTTTTTTTGTGTATAAAATCACTTCAGAACCCAGCCCACGTTTACCTCCACCAACATTTGCGATCGGCCCGCGTCAGCCAGTGCCACTGCCATGGCGTCCACGTTCAAGATCCACTGCGGTTGCAGCTGCAAAGCCTGCAACTGCGACGACATCGCCGACGCGACCGTCGACGGCGATCTAGTCCTAATAACCAAGGCCGACCCTCGCGACGAACGTCGTCAGGTACTGCGAGTTCCTTTGCTTCTGTGATCCTAGCTTGTGTCTGCAAATTAACTGTCGCATCTAGGTCGAGCACGCGCGGCCGCTGAGAATCCTGTGCAAGAGCGGCCAGGACCTGAGCCTCACTGTTCGTGACGGCACCGCCGTCCTCGCCCGCGCGGACGACAAGGACCAGCGCCAGGTCTTTCCCTCAAGCTTCGTTCGGCTTCTGTAGCGACCGTCAGCGCGGCGTTCCTCATACGTCACGGTCTCCATTTCCCTTGCCTTTGCAGTGCTGGATCCAGAGCTTTCGGAACACTGGCCGCGTGACGGACGACGAGGGACACCTCGCGTTCGCGCTCGTGAACTGGGCCACCGGTCTGGCGCTGAGGCGCTGCCGCGGCAGCGACAGTGAGCTGGTACGTCCCTGTTGTCCTCGTTCCATTCACGCCACAAACCGGACTCCGTGTTACCTGACGGCTTACGCCGGATGCTCACATTTTTTCCTACGCAGGTTGGCCTCGTCGGCCACAAACCGGACTCCGTGGACGTGGCGCTGCTCTGGACCCAGAGCGAGGACCTCGGCGAGGGTTTCCACGGCCTCCGCTCCGTGAGCGACGTCGATGTCGTTCTCGACGCGGCTTATGCCATTCCTGAGGCCGGAGGCGCGCATGACGGCACGCCTATCCTGGTCTTCCCATGGAACGGCGGCCAAAACCAGAAGTGGAAGATGGTTCCGTTCCATTGATGGCTTGGGGCATGCGAGATGCGACGAGCGTAGTAATCATATCCATGTGTTCTTCCTGTTGGCTCAAGTTGGATATCCGAATCGTTCAAGGCTAGTTTCTGTTGAAACCTGTGACAGTAATGGTCACTTTGTTAAATGGATTTTTCTTTTAAAAAATCGTTGAAAATAAATCATCGTCGCATCAGATGGAGGTTCTTTAGATGTGTCTTAATGCTGAAGAAAAATCTTTTTGTTATCACTGCTCTAGAGCTATGTGTTGAGAAACTGTAGGCAGCTGATGCTGGAACTACTGTTGAAACTACTGTTGATCATGTAATTTTGTTGTTTCGATGATGGATTTAGGGGCTGCTTAGTTCCCGCCTACGTTCACCGCAACCTGGTGTGGCAGGCCACGCTGTGGCGGTGGTGGCCGAATCATTTGCCTAACGTTTGGCGAAAAGCAGCTGCGCAAAGCAGGCACAACGACAAGCATGGCAGCCACGTACGACAAGCATGACTGTCTAAACTTAGCTTGCCAACCAAACACACGCCATAATTAATGGCGGCCACCAGCATGGCAAGGCGAAGCGTGGCGCTGAACCAAACACGAGTGGGCGAAAAATGTTGCACAAAACTAACTGCTCAAGATAACATAGCATGGCGATTGGCGAGTTCGTCCGCTAGCTTTATTTTGAGCCGCAATTCTTTGGTTCCCTGACGACAATTTGTCGCACTCATGGATGCAACATCAACATGGAAGACACACAGCAGCCGCTGCATGCTCTGCTTATATGTAAGGTGGAAATGACATTGTAATCTCTACCTGCCTGCGGATCTTGTTGACAGCTAAATTGAGTAAATCTGATGAAACCACCTAATGCCTTGTTTGGATTTATAGTCGCTGTTGGGTGTACTATTGACTCAGATTGAACATTAATTAAGTTGAGGTTTTGGCAATGGAGCATGATATGAGCGATGATTTGGTGTCTGGTATGCTATGCTCCTCCGGTTGAGGTGGACTCGTGGACCTCCACAACTTTGTTTAGGGCCAACCATGTCTCTTTTTTTGACAAATGGGCCAACCATGTCTATGTTCTCTTGCGTGGAGTGGATAATATTTTGATGAACATGGCAAGACGTTGATAACTTAATTGGGCCTTAAGTCAATTCAAAATTGACCCATGATAGTTTGGCCCACACTACGAAACACTCTTATAGAACGATATTCATAATAATAGTACCACATCATGTTTCAACATGAAAAGACGACTCTCACTCCTTATAAAATATAAGCGATACATAGTTAATTGAGACATCCAACATCCGATCGATATTTGACAATTTTATGTTACAAAAAAAAAAAAAAAAATATTTGTTGTTCATACCTTGATATACGACTGGTGGGGTCCCGGCAAGTTGTCTGTTCGTCTAACCAAACACCCCTTCT
Source organism: Hyparrhenia diplandra (assembly GCA_015847255.1). Classification (NCBI taxonomy): domain Eukaryota; kingdom Viridiplantae; phylum Streptophyta; class Magnoliopsida; order Poales; family Poaceae; genus Hyparrhenia; species Hyparrhenia diplandra. Next base: position 50,849 of record JADLZK010002491.1, read on the forward strand.
AGGTATGACTTACCGTTAATCCACGGCGTCTCACCGACCTGCCCGGCCGCAAACCTAAAAAAAGAACCTCCTTTCTTGTGGGCCTTTTCACCCCGCCTTCTAAAATGATTGGCTCCCCTCGTGGGCTTTTTTTTTCTCCGCGTGCTTCTAAAAAAGAAAAAGTCTACTTTTGGTCCCTCAACTTTTACGAAAGTCCGATTTTGGTCCCTCAACTCTAAAAACCGGACAAAACAGTCCCTCAACTTTTCAAACCGTGCAGATTTTCGTCCCCGGCGGGTTTGGGCGGTGGTTTTGCTACAATAACTCGGTTTTGCTACAGTGGATGTGGTTTCGTTTTTTTCCCTTTTCTTATTTATTTAATTTGAATCTTTCAAAAATCACGAGAAAATTCATAAAATAGAAAATCTAATTTTGTTGGACTCCACATGAGTAGAGCTACGAATGAATATATAATATGGTATACTTTAGTACAAAGTTTTTTTGCTAGATGGTTTTGTCTTTTTTTTTTTTTTATTTATTTTCAACTCAATCTTTAAAAAATCATAGTAAATTACAGAAAAATTATAAAATAAAAAAATTTAATTTTGTTGGACTCCACATGAGGCGCGCAATAACACAATGACGTGGTTACTTGTGGCTCTTTAGCCGGGTTAGGTTAGCTAGGTTTCTTTGTCTACGCCGATCCGCGCACGCACGCACGCCGAAGCCGTGAACCCGATCGATGGATCCTGGCCAATAAATTAAATAGTACACCTATATATCTTTATTGTGTAAATATGCTCATGTGGAGTCTAGCAAAATTGGTTTTTCAATTTTATGATTTTTATAATTTACTATGATTTTTTAAAGATTGAGTTGAAATAAATAAAAAAAAAAAAAAGCAAAACCTTCTAGCAAAAACTTTGTACTAAAAGTATACCATATTATATATTCATTGCGTAGCTCTACTCATGTGGAGTCCAACAAAATTAGATTTTCTATTTTATGAATTTTTACGTGATTTACTATGATTTTTGAAAGATTACTGTTGTGAAACATGTCGTGAGCGGTTAGGACCTTCCCTCTCCGTCTCTCATGATCACGTAGTAGATGAAAGAAGTAGAACAAGTAGACACAAGATAGGGAGACTATTCTTTATTCATCCGAATATTGGTGATTATAACATAGAGCTCCCACATATATATAGTCCCTGTCAAGGCCTAAGAGTTTCGGTAAGAGCCCACATACGAACGGACTAGGATTAGGATTCCTCCTTCTCCTTTCCTTCTAGGAAAGAGTCCGGTGTGTTTTACAACACTCCCCTTGGGCGATTACCACGATATGCATATGCCTCATTAAAAACTCCATCCGAAAACCCGGTGGGAAAAAAAAACGGTTCTTGGAGAAAAGAGTACATCGCATTCGTTAATTGTATTGCACATGTTGTCTCATTAAAAACCTTGTGTGAGAAACCTTCGAGTAAAAACTCACATAGAAAAAAAAAAAAGAGTACAACATTTAACCTCCTTGGTCATATATTCTTTAGAATATTCTATTCTTCATTAATAGATATTGATCTTCATAATCTATGCATAAACTTCAAGTGTTTTTAGCAAATGATCTACTTGATCATTGTAATTCTAGTGGTTTACCTTTAAAGGCAGATTCAATAAAATAAGCTCCCCTCATAAAGCCAAACTTTGAACTTCATTGTTCAAACCACACTTTTTCATAAACGTGTGTAAATAAAAGTTGGCTCATAATTCTTCCATGAATTATATGGGAGCAATATGCTTCATGCATAATGACCACCAATTAGTTGTGCAAAACAAATAAATATTATCCTTTGAGAGAAATAAATCCTTTTAGAGGATTATGGGGTAAATAAATTAATATTCAATATCTTCTAGATAGTGTATCAAACTTATACTAGAGTTTAGATACTTATAATTTATCCTTAGTGGGATTTTTAAATTGTATTCTATAAATCTTCGAGATTTTGATTGTACAAATCCAGCCTTTGCATTTGGCATTTAGGGGATAATTCAATTGTCAAAACCACCATTATTCTTATACCTTCTATGGTATATAGAGGATATCAACACTACATTGCTAGCTTTTCATACACTTTCTAAGTGTTTTGATGACACCATCACGGTATTTTAAGATTCCTCATTTTCTTTCTCTCGGGTCTATATTCACTTCGAGGGGATGAATGGTGTTTATTCAAAAATTGGTAGTGGTAAATCCTTCATGGATTAAATCCTTCAAGTATGTACATTCATTCTTAATGAATTAATAATTCTCTTGTATGAGATACATTCTCTCTTGCATGAGAGATGAGTGATATACGCAATGACATAGCGTTATTCCTTTGTAAAATCATTTAATGATTGCAATCCTTCTAGGACATGCTCTTCTTGAGACTTGAATATTCATTCGGGAATATATATACCTTAGACTTTAATACTTAGTATGAGATTTTTACAAGTTACGATTTATATTCTTCGGGAATTATATGGATTTTCATAATCCACTATTAATCCGCATATTCGATATTCATTCGTTTCATTTGCGGAGATATAACAGAACATTCATTTCTTCTTAATAGGAGATTCAACCTCAATTGCTTTCTTCATTGACCCGATATAATCGCTACTAGCGATTTTGCCATGGACTTTATTTCCGGATCCGGGTTCCCATAAGAGAAACATTTGCAATTAAAGAGGTAGTTTGTCGACAATTATTTTCTTTCTCCCAATACTCTCACAATGTGAGAATATTTTATCTCTATCATTTCCCAAACAAGAGATGATATATTGTTCTCGCATACCCAACGCTAGTGAGGTGCGCGCTAATTGTGTTGGATGTCATCTTCATGATGATCCTCTTCATGAGGTGTTTAACCTTCTTCATGAGGTGTTCTCTTCGTGAGAATGGAGGAGTTCTATTTCTTTTCTATTTATTAATCCGTATACATAAAAAAAACTAGAACCCACAGGCGTCCCCCCGTAGATTTTAGATTGATAGTATATAACATTTAGTTTACTACTAGTAAACACAACTTACGGGTTCATAACTTCAAGTTACTCCTCTCATTTCAAAAAATATCCGCATATGCTCGCTTCAGGCTTCACAAGAGCATTAGTCAAACTATTGTATGACTTAGTGTGTGATACTATTCTGCTTCAAGCTCTAAGGAATATTTTCTCTTAAGATCATTTTCCTTCTATGAAAATAATATTTGGCATTCAAAATATAGGCTCTCTCCCCTAATGCCAATATTAGATCATTAATAGCATACTTCAAAATATATCCCCTATCATGGGCTTAATTCAAATTCATATATCTCCAACTACAAGTGAAGGCCCATTTATGTATGCTATGATTAAATTTTATGGGAAATATTCACACACATATTTCAATATGGGGGTTATTATTCATTATGCAAATGAGCTAGAATACTTAAAGTGCATTTAAGAATGTTCAGCATTCCTACAAAATCGTGGGTGTTCTCCCCTAATATGCACAAATCATAGTTTAGAAAACAATTTCATTCTCTAGCTTCTTTATTAACTAGCCTAAAAATTGATCCAAGTACTCATAAAAATGGATCATACACTTCAAATGTATATATATAAAAAAATGCAACATTCAAATTAACATGGAATTTTCTTCTAGAATTTTTTTAATTGCCTTTAATGCAAAAAATCCCTTGATGCCTTTTCTTCATAAATCCCAAATCATCATAATCATGTTATCCAATATCTTAGTTCCACAACTATTCATCCCATCAAATGGGTTAGTCTCCATTGAGCAAAATTTTATAAACTCACTCCCCACGATCTTAGGCTACATGGCCCTAGATCAATCTATTGTTTATGCATACGATGCAACGAAAAGCAAATCATTTCTTAGTTCAACGAGAACCATATAGACGTAGCATGCTAGCTAGCCATTTTGATTATGAGGGAAGCGTAAAGATATAGCTACTAGCTACAACTATAGCTGCTATGCTAATATTCATGCAAGAGTGAAGATAGTTGCAGCTCAATGAGATACACATGCGTGTGTAATGTGGAATGTTAGTATTCAGTCTAACATAATAGATAACAACAAAATGCAGAGCTACGAGCTTACATGCAATTAGTGCGGTAGAGAAAGTTAACTTCGGTAGGAAGGGACGAGGCGAAACTTCAAGTCTCGATACATGCACTTAAAGATCGACTTAGGACAGCTATGCCTATATATTATCCACATCTTCTTATGCCTTTACCCAAAATTTTTTTCCCCCTTTTCATGCCATAATTACTTGAAGTAGTGATTTGCTTCGTGCATTATCTATGAATAGTCACTTTTAGTGCTTCATAGAATCCAATCATACTTCTAGTATTCATTGATTATGGCATGAAATTCATATATCCAATGTAACATTCAGTGTACAACAATAGACTTAGGGTAGGATACCACTTTTAATTAATGGACTAAAATATTAAATACTTAGGATTTGGCTAAATCGATCCTTCCAAGATCAATTAATATGCCGGTTTAGTCCAATTGTTCATGTGCTTTTTAGAAAATTCAGTTTTTCATCTACCTACATGGTAGTGATGCACAAAGAACTATAACCTTCATGGTTAATTGAGGCTTCTTTGTGGATAAATTAATGCAAAAATTATTTTGATAGGCAATTGGCAATTGTTTATATGTGAAACATATAAAACTAATTTATTCCATGAGATGTTCGCACATTTTACTTCAAGTAATAACAAGAATTGCAACTAAGAATATTAAATATTTCATATTAGACTTCGAGCTAACAAATTAACCATTTGCCACTTAATTCAACGGGAATTAAAACTTAATGCACCACAACCACTACTATCAATACTTGGGATATAAACTTCAAAGATAATAAGCACATGATTTAAGTTCTTCTTCAAGAGAAACTTTATATGTTCCAAATAATATACATTCTCACATGTCTTAACTTCTATACTTGACAAGCGGTAGCTTCATGCTTTATATTCAATAGTTATGATATGTAGTCACACGCCTTCACGCAGTGTAACATATGCAAGCCACATATTCAAAATTATTGCAACTTAATATCCTGGTTTGTAAAAGTTGTCTAAAAATTTTAACTCAATTTTCATGAGTAGTTTCGATGGTAAATTCAAATACTTCAAGTATTACATTGCTCTTTGACATTCTTATACACAAGAGACACTTCTTCAAAAATATAGTTTGATAAAATCTTATTTACCATCTTGTCTTCTAGACATTTACAAAGCTTCGAGCTATTGTTTATAGAGCAGCGTTAAGCATACAAGCTTCAAAATTTGACTTTCAATGCAATATGATATTCTATAATCATAATTTGGGATTTTACTCATGCAATGAGTCCCACAATGCATTTGTTACTTCTATCGGCCATATACATACTCATTCTAGAGAGTAATTCAGAAATATATATATTGAGTTTACTACACTTCAATGGTAGCAAAATATCCTACATGGATTTAATAATGACCGAATAACAAATACTTTTACTTTTCGAGTAATTTTAGGATATTGCTTCTTCTTTTAAGGCATGCATATTAACATAACATAGACCATGTGCATATAAGTCTACTACATGTAAACGAGTAGCAAGGTGCAAAAAAAAAAAATAGTGGATGGTTACTCAAAATATTCTTAGAAGCATCCTAGCATTTTTCGGGATTATGGTATATGTAAATTTTCAGAATTTATACCAAGTATTCATTCATCTCAAAAATTCATATGCTAGGAAAAATAAATATGAGTCTCTCAAGAGTGAAGTCTAAGGTCTGCAGGATTTAGAGAGCTCATACACCTTATACCATGTTTCTAGTGTAATCATTCAAGATTTTATTCTTACAATTGCATGGTATAAAAAAAACATCACATGCACTAGCATAATTCAGAATTAAATCCAGTGTAGCAAAATTTCAAGAATCAATCTAATATTTAATTCAGAAAAATAAAGCTAGGCAAAATATCCATTAAACTTCAGATTTAATGTGTCTATATATAAACACACTCTTATACATTCGGGTATAAGACATACTGTAAATATGCAGGGTTAGATATTCAGAAAATTAGTAGAAAACTAAAATTCTCAAGGGGCTTTAAATTCTTATATGCACCCTAATTCTCGTGAAGTACATGATTGACTCTACTAGAGTACAATTCTAATTCAATGCTTATACTGATTCTTACCCGAGTTCTCATATGTCCCGAGTACTCAGCTTTACTTTATTTGTGCATATTTTAATCCAAAGTACATACGAAAGCTTGCAGGCCTATTGTATGATACAACTGCACGTCTGGAAAGACTAACCGCTATTGGCGTGCGAGCCGCGGCGTCATACTCCTAGACATGATTCAACTCATCAGGAAACACAAAATCTACACGCTTGACGCAGCCACTGCTGGAGGCTAGATCGAAGGTATCACGAAGTGTCGGGGTGCGACGACGATGGCGTACAGACCACCTTTTGTGCGGGATTACGACCAGGAACATGCATACAGTAAACGGCGTACGAGCCGATCGATTACGGTTAGCTGCTCAACTGCAGGCCGAGATATATGCAACAAACAGCATGTCATGGACAATGGATGCGTAATCGTGTACCCGCGTGTGCTCATGCAAGAGCTCATGATCGACAGACTTGGTGGCGTTCATGCATGTACTTGTTATTGCTCACACACAAAATTTGAAGCAAAATAATAATTGAGCTTGATCGTGCAAGATCGGTTTATCTGTAATGCAGCGATCTTCATGTCACTAGCATGTACCCGTGCATATACGATTGGTGTACTTAAGTGTGTATGCACGTACTTCATGTACAGATTCAAGATATGAGAGCATAGATTAGCTCGAAGGCTAGCACATTCAAGCAATCTGCGAGATGCGATTTTTTCATACCTTTGATTCTTGAATTCGGGCGAAGGCTGTCGCGGCGACAGTTCGGCTAGGCCGTGGTGACCTGCCGGCGTGGACGATGAGTCGATGCAGTCGCGATTAGTAGCAGGGTAGAGGTAGCAGATCCGTTCCGCTAACAACGTCGGGTCGATGTCGACGTCGTCGGAGTAGCGCGCGGACGCGTCGGCACGCGAGCGTCGGTGCCGAAGATCGGCGGCAGCTTCAACGGCGATGTCGACGAAGAGCTTGTCGTGGCCGATAACGTGTTGTGAAACATGTCGTCGGCCGGTTAGGACCTTCCCTCTCCGTCTCTCATGATCACGTAGTAGATGAAAGAAGTAGAACAAGTAGACACAAGATAGGGAGACTATTCTTTATTCATCCGAATATTGGTGATTATAACATAGAGCTCCCACATATATATAGTCCCTGTCAAGGCCTAAGAGTTTCGGTAAGAGCCCACATACGAACGGACTAGGATTAGGATTCCTCCTTCTCCTTTCCTTCTAGGAAAGAGTCCGTGTTTTACAAACAGATTCAACCGAAATAAATAAGAAAAGAGAAAAAAAAACGAAACCACAAATCACCGTGAAGCAAAACCGGAGTTCTTGTAGCAAAACCACCGGCCCAAACCCGCCGAGGGACGAAATCTGCACGGTTTGAAAAGTTGAGGGACCTGTTTTGTCCGGGTTTTGGAGTTGAGGGACCAAAATCGGACTTTCGCAAAAAAGTTGGGGACCGAAAAGTAGACTTTTTCCCTTCTAAAATGACTGGCTCCCCTCGTGGGCTTTTTTTTTTTTTTCTCCACTGTGAACATCTCCTTTCTTCTGGGCCTTACCCCGCCTTCTAAAATGACTGGCTCCACTCGTGGGCTTTTTTTTTTTCTCCACTGTGCAAGAACATCTCCTTTCTTCTGGGCCTTTTCACCCCGCCTTCTAAAATGACTGCGCCTTGTGCTTCGCTCCCCTTCCCTGAATTGCAGAATCACATGAGCTGGCAAGTAACGGAGCAGAAGAGCAGTAGGAGGTGCCTGTGACAGGCATTGAGGAGCCCTCAATTAAAGGCATTGTATGAGATGTCTGTGCCATGTGACAGGCATTGAGGGCGCTGAGAACCTCAATTAATTGTAGGAGGTGTTTGTGCCATGTGACAGGCACTGAGGGCATAGCCCTCAATTAGAGGCATTAAGGGCGGCTAAGAATGGAACAATAGCCCTCGATTAGGCTATACATGTCACGGAAGTCCTACATCATTAAGGGCGGCTAAGAATGGAACAATAGCCCTCGATTAGGCTACACATGTCACGGAAGTCCTACATCATCCTTCGGCCCCTTCAGAGCAGGAACTAGATTGACCCGTGCATGAGACCCTTTCCCTGGTGAAGCGTTGTGCAGACCTCAGCAACGGCTGCAATCCTGGCCACATATCCTACATCATCCTTCGGCCCGAGCAGGAACTAGATTGACCCGTGCATGAGACCTTTTGTCTGGTGAAGCGTTGTGCAGACCTCAGCAACGGCTGCAATCCTGGCCACCTGATTAACAGCGTATCTAGCCTCTCGACGCTGAGCTCAATAGCCCTCAATTAGGCTACACATGTCACGGAAGTCCTACATCATCCTACATCATCCTTCGGCCTCTTCAGAGTAGGAACCAGATCGACCCGTGCATGAGACCCTTTGCCTGGTGAAGCGTTGTGCAGACCTCAGCAACGGCTGCAATCCTGGCCACCTGATTAACAGCGTATCCAGCCTCTCGACGCTGAGCTCCAGCTTGCGGCTCTCTTTTTGATTATCTGACGAGCGGAAGTCCTGCATCATCCTATGGCCCCTCCAGTAGATAACCTCCAGCAACGGGCAACGGCGGCAGCTGCTGCACTCCTGGCCACCCACCCGATCCAGCCTCTCGACGCTGAGCTCCTTGCAGTCCTGACCAGTGCACATAACCTTCGCCAAGCTGATGAGGTTCTCTTATTGATTCTCTGACCGGTGCACGTAGCTCTTCACCAAGCTGATGAGGTCGTAGCTGGATGGCAGCATTCCCGTCCCGTATAAAGTGGACCGTTCCCGTCCCGTACTGGCATCATCCAAATTGGACCAGCTTTAAACAAACAGAGGATTTAAGTAGTGTGGTGCCACAAAGGAGGGTTTATATCGCTGCCGTGTGCAGTATATACTCGAGGCACGGCCGACCGAAGTACACTCATCTAGCCACAATAAGGCTGCACTGCAGCTTCAGTTCAGCACTCGTCTTTCCACAGACTGGAGCTTCAGTTCGGTAAGCTCGCGTTGTGGCATGCCACAGATGGGTAAGCCCACGGCAGCAGCAGAAGTCGTAGTGCAACTCGTTTAACGATTTAGCAGCAGAAGTCGTAGTGCAACTCGTTTAACGATTTCCCTTTGGCAGCAGCTGTAGTATCATCAGTACTAAGGTCATCGTAGTTCTGTTGCATCTTAGTAGTAGCATCGGTAGTACTTGATCAGATGGTTGGTCTAGCAGTAGTCCCCCGTATGGTCATCCGGTTGTTGTTGGCCACCCCTACTGAATCTGGTGCCTCCTTTGGTTGCCTCCTGGTTGGCGTTGGCAACATTCACCCAGTTTATATTATGCAAATGATGTTGTGCTGACCAGCTGCATCTTGTGACAGCAACAGGGGAAGGAATTTCCCAAATTCCATATTCCATGAAAAAAATTCCTATCATTTGTATAACTTTAACTGAACCAACTGTAATAGCGTTCTTTACGAAATTACTCAAGTCAATAAATAAGAAGTCTGAAACTTATAAGGCTGCAAAATAGCTTCAAAATAGCTTGTGAGATTTCTGAATCTGTACACAGTACAGTTGACTCTAGTGACTGAACTGTACACCATCATAAGACATGTCGATCATTTTCTATTTTGTACAATTAACTCTGTACGATCTCCTTTCATGTAAATCAACAAAATTTGGCTGGTGGATACACAGAATGGTACAAGGGACCTATCCTTTGGATAGTTGGCAAGAGAGCAAGCATCAAGAAAGCTTGCCCACTGCTGAAAGAATTGCCTATACACACAACAAAAAGAACCAGAGAAAGGTGTAGAGCTAACCTACTCGAATGAACAAAAGATCACTGTGTAACATCCTACCCTAAGCTCTACTCACTGTACTCATTTGAACTTCTGTTTGAGTTACATCATGGAAATCTTGCGACTTCTCCATTTCTCTTGCAATCTGAATGTCACTGGGGATGAAATACTCACTGAAAGCCTTTGCGGCAAAATGGGGAATCATCCCAACAACAGTTACCGCAAGCAGCAGTGCCCAGAACAAAGCAGTTCCCATCACCTTATAGATTGCCCTGTCATAGAATTACCAAGTCAGTAACTGTGAAAATATTTTTTTTCCGACAAGTATAGAGACAAATATTAGAATGCTTGCTTACCAGAAACCAGGCAGGGTTGGAATGGAATCTAAGATCATGACACAAATCCATGTCGCAGCAATGCTACCCCATATTGCCGCATGCGTAATCCAGTTCCATCTGATGACATCCATTGCCAGATGAATGTTGACAAGAATAACAACAGATAGTGTCCATAGATCTCCAAGGCTGGAACCATCAATTATACTCTTCCTGTATGCAAGGTAGGGTATGAAGAAACAGGCAAGGCTCTGCCAGATGGAGTCTATCATGATGAATATGAATAGCCTCAGGTTGTAATTCTCCTCTCGCTGCCCTGGGCCATATAGTTGGGGATACTTCAGCAATGTCCGACGGCTGAGATCCTTGTCGAGAATGGCAACAACAATAGTAGGGACAGCAGTATATATCACAGAGTATAGCACGCTGCTCCACTCAGTTATTGCTGTTGTCAGGGTGAAACCAGTGTAAAGTACATACCTGAAATGGTTACCGAATTAATATGTGTTCCTTATACAGACTGAACCAAGTAGTAGTACTTATGGCAAAGTCCTTACCAGAATAGCACAAAGACAAAAGTAGCATTTCTGTAGAAGTTATATAGAATCATGTAGGCCATCCTCTGGTAGTTCCAATGGCCATGAACCAACAATAGAGGGACCAAAAATCTGAATTGCCCCATGGCAAAATCTGAGGCCATAACAGCTTGCCTTCCCTCTTGGCCACTGATGCCAATGCCAACATCAGCCATTTGAATCATGGATACATCATTTGCACCTGAAAACATGTATCGTTTCAGTTTTTTGACTCATGAAAAAAACATAACAAATTTAGAACTAGAATATAACTGAAGAAGATGTACCATCTCCAATAGCTAGAGTCATGTCACTAGTTCGCTTCTTTATGAGATCAACAATACCAGCCTTCTGAAGGGGAGCTACCCGACAGCATAGGACGACGTCGCAAGCTATAGCGATTTCAAAAAGCTGAAAAATCGAAAAGTTAATGAGTTGCTGAAAAACGAGTTTACTCAGTTGCTATTTTTTTATAGTATATGATAATATACCTTCTCTTCCCAGTCCGTATCGAAAATGTAGACAAGGCTATTACCATCAATAATCAAAGCAAGGGGCACCCTAAGTTGGGGGTCTGTTGAGAATGATCGGTATTTGTTAACCATGGCAATTGCATCTTCTAGACTCCTCCTGCATGAGTCTCTTGAGCGACTGTTAATTACAATCTGTGTCATGTCACTTGTCAGAAGCTTGCAGGAATAGCCGATGGAGATGGCAGTTTCTTGCTTGTCACCTGTTAGCACCCAAACCTTAATCCCTGCCTCCCTCAGTTTCTCAATTGCTTCAGGCACTCCATCCTGCAGCTTGTCATCAATTCCAGTGGCACCTAATAGACGCAAGTTTGTCTCGATGTTGGCAGCCACATTGCGGAGTTGGTTTCCTCTTCCTAGTAGTGCGGTGCTAGCCTTTTCATAAGCCATTTGCCACTCCTGAAACTCTTCTTGGCTAAGTTCCCGCATACCAATGACAAGTGTTCGCAGACCTAGTGATGAATATGAATGGAGATGCTTCTTTGTTGCTTGGACAACATCTGAATTCACAGTTTTGTCAATGACTCCAAACATCGAACTATCTGCACCTTTTACAAACAGCTTGACAGATTTATCAGGGCACCCAATTATAACAGACATCCTCTTGCGGTCACTGTCAAACTCATGAAGACCAAGGACATCATATCTGCAAATCATATCCAGTAAAAAAAGGTAATTAATTAAGCAAAAATTCAAGAAAATAGGAAAGGCTGGAGACACAAAAAAAAATTCAGGTGAAATTGAAAAAAGAAGATGGTAACAAAGACTAGTCTTATATATGTACAAAGGCAATAGGAAAAATCCATACATTGCAAGACAAACAGGAGTCATTCAGGGTACTATGCTAATTCAGGTAAAGTAGTTGAGAGGGTTCTAAGCTAATTCAGGTAAAGTAGTTGAGACAGTTTTTCATTTTTCAGAATTAAAGACACCACTAACTGTCTGCAGTCTGCACTACAAGCCCCCAAAACAAGATGCAAGCAACAGCCACAAACAACATCTACTAAAATACAGAAACGAACGGTAGCTGAGTATAGAAAACTCCACTTCCCGTTGTCCCTATTTCTAATGCTGTTAATCTGTGAATGGTGCCCCACCGAAAATGTCAATGAGTGCCTACATTATCTATTGCAAGAAGAATGTCACAGTCAATAATACCTCAGCTTCTCGCCAAGGACGTCGATCACAATGTGGCCCGATGTTCGTTCGACTAGCACAAAGCCATATGCCGCGGCGGCAGAGACCAATGCCTGCTCATCCGGTGACTCGCCTTGGTAATCGATCACCTTCTTCTTAGGGTCCGGACCATCAGCGATCATGGGAACAATGGTGTTGCACGTTGCCAGGGCGAGAAAGAACTCTCGAGTCTGAGTCCCTTGCTCGGTATCAGCCCCATCCCTGATCAACTTCACCAGCTCAGGATCGGTGTTTACCGATATTTTTGGCGCCCAAATCAGATCAGCCTCTGCTACGAATCAAAAGTAATCAATTGCCAACGATGGCTCTCCTAATCAAAAGAACGGATGGGATAAAGGAGATGCTATAGTACCAGGAGGCCGCTGCCGTGCGATGTCGCTGTAATCGATACCGTCAACGCTCGCGCACCGGAACTCCATCTTATTCTGCGTGAGCGTGCCGGTCTTATCGGAGAATATGCACTTAATCTGGCCTAGGTCCTCGTTGATGTTGAGAGCCCGGCACTGGAACCTCGAATTGGAGGACTCGTCGTACAGCCTCGTGTCCCGGATCATGAAATAGGCCTGCCCCAGCCTGACGAGCTCCATGGAGATGTAGAGCGAGATGGGTATCATGATCTGGAACACGATGACCGCCATGAGGTAGATGAAGACGATCTGGGCCGCGATGCCGTAGTAATTGTAGTTGCGGTAGCCATTGTCATCGTCCTTGTCGCGGCGCAGGTAGTCCTTCTTGTGGAAGAATTGCGCGAGCTCGAGCCCGTGCTCGTGGGTGTGCAGCCAGACGCCGGAGAGCGTGGCGACGATGGAGCAGAGCACGACGAGGATGGCAGAGAGGAAGAGCGTCTCGCGGTTCATGTGCGTCTCGAGGCGGCTGCGCTTCTTGGGCGCGCCGGCGTTGTTGAGCATGGCCTTGGTCTCCCGCCCCGCGTACACGACGACGCCGACGGCCCATGCCGTGTTCTTGAGCTCGCAGCCGCGCAGCACGATGTTGGACGGGCCGAGCGGTATCCGGCGGGTCTCCCCTTGGAGCTCGAGGTTGGCCTGGAAGCCGTAGATGTTGCGGTTGGGGCGCTCGGCGCGGACGACGGCCCCGGCGAGGCGGTCGGGCGGCGTGGACAGCGTCTCTTGCTTGGCGTAGCGGGTCTTGAGGTTGGACTCGCCGTCAAGGTTGAGCGTCTGCACGTAGGCGACGCCGGTGGGTTCGCTGGTGGCGAGGAGGACCATGTCCGCCGGGAGCGACTCGTTGGACACGACGCGCACGACGTCGCCGACGCGGACGTGCTTCCACTCGGTGGGTACGAACTCGCCACCGTCAGGGGCGAGGACCGCGGCGAGGCGTCCGTTCTCGGCGCGGTCGGATCGGTGGCGTCGCCAGTCCTCGTACGCGTCCTTGACGGCGGTGACGAGGAGGACGAAGGCGAGCGGCATGACGGACGCGCCCCGTCCGAATACGGCGAGCTGGGGCAGCTGGTTGAGCACGGCGATGGCGAGGAAGTAGACGTAGGCGAGGCGGTGGAACTGCTCGAAGAGGTTCCGCGGCAGGAAGGTGAGCGGCGAGTACTTGGCGGTGCGCACGGCGTTGCCCGCGAGGTCGAGGCGCTCGTTGGTGCGCGCGGGGTCCGCCACGCGCACCACGCGGGCGTCCTCATCGCCCAGCTCCTTCTGCGACGCCGACATGTGCCGCGACGACCCGTGGTCCTCGGCCGCCATGGCGGGGCGGGGCGAGGAGGGGGCGCGGGCGTCAGACGACGAGCGGGAGCCGCCACGGAGTCTCAGCTCCCGCGTTCCCGGGCATGCCGCTCCCGGCGCGCGCGTGAAGGTCGGGTTTCGGAGCGGCGGGTCGGGGTCGGGCAACGGTCGCCGTGTTCGGGTGAGCGAACAGGGGACGGAGGGAAACGAAACAAGCAACGGGCAGAGTCTGGCGGAAGACGAGTTGGGTTTTGGCAGGTAAAAGCAAGCGGCGAGGAGGCTGCGGTGGTTGGCCGTGGACGCCTGGGAGTAACTAGGTTGAGTGCCGCATTAAAGATTGGATTTTTCAGCAGGCGCCGTTACTCGAACCTCCGCAAGCCCGGGGAGGAGGAGGAAGCGAAGCGAAGACGGAAAGGGAAGTGGGTCGTTGGAATTGGAAATGGTTTGGCCATGGCGCTTAAAATCTGGCAGGGGGAGTTGGTGAGGACGACGGCACCGTTTGTATGAGGCACAACAAGGAGAGGGGAGGAACTCGGCGACGACTTTCGTGCGCTCGCCTGCCGGCAGCCAGCCCAGCATTGGGTTTGCGTTCTTTGAATGATGAAGAGAGGAATCTGCTGCAGATGTACTCCTACTACTAATTAAGCAGACCCTAAGAATTAGTGGAGCAAGATTTGGTAACGCTCCTCCCGACCCTGACTGTCCCCGTGGAAGCTTCTGTGGATCTCCACTTGACAGGACACAGCAAATCGACAAGCGGATGGGGCTAAACGCCTGACTTGTTTTCATTTCTTTGACCCATTACACCGCTAAACATCCTAGCAAATCGCGGAGAAATCAGGCTGTCACGCTCGCATCCGGATGAGGAGGAAGCACCGCGGAGTCAAGGATGGACGGGCGTGCCGTGGGGGCCGGGCGGCGTGGCGAGGGGTTTCTTTCGCTTTCGCGGCCACTAAACAAAGCCGGCTGTTTGGTACCAGGCAGGGGCGCCGGTGCCGGCCGGCCGGCGTCTGCTTGGTGTCGTGGGCGGAGGAGATGGATCTTTAACCTTCCGACGATCCCAAAGGCAGATCGGAGGATGGGTGGGTGATTGATGATGCTTCCTTTTTCGTACGCGTGGAACCTCATCTGTTAAACCTCAGCTCTATCTGCATGGTGTCGTTGATGCAACAAGGAGATCGAGCACTGTATTGCGCTGCTCTTTAATCTTTTGATTGATTCTTTTCCTGGCTCAGAAAAGGCTTCACATCCTATTCACGAAATCAAGAAAGCTTTCCCTTCGTGCTTAAGCTTCCAGTTCCTAGGCACAGCCGCTATTGCAGAGACTTTTTAAGTAATTAATTATAGGGCATATGATGAATTGATGATTATACGCACTATATATACTAGTATCATTTATTTAATATGCACGAATTGCAAATGATGACAAAATCAAGAACAAAAAAAAATATGCACGAATTACCCTGCTATGTGATATTAGCTGGGGTCATCGTGTTTTCAACAGCTGCACGTCTTAATCCTAAACCGTTCTAGTAGGGAGAGGGGAAAAAAAAAGGAAATAATGAGAGATTTGCATTACTTGCACGGCAATCACAAGACCGGGTGGTGTATTGTATTGTACAGTACTACAAAAAATAGGATCTCTGACTTGCTGACTTTTGCTGTGCCCGCACGTACGTGCTTCCTTTTTCCCACCATTTTGAATTCGATTCGAAATCACGGCAAGGCTTGCGACCACGCTAAAACAAGTTGGCGTGTATAATAATAATAATCTGGGCCCCTATATATATTTCTATGGGTAGACGAATCTTGTCAGGGAGCTGCTCTAATCCACACGATAAGCCACGCACAAAGCTTCCGTTATGGCGTTATGTACTAAGCCGCCGGGCCGGGGCGGGTCAACTTGCGGACAAGCGGCTGTGGGAGCAGTTGACATCAAGCCGCCCCTCCATCTAATCTAACTACTAGTACTCTGGCTTAACGACTGAAAGCGACTTTTCCCGCGCATAAACTACGTTCATTAGAGCGCTGTAAACTTCGTGGCGGGGTCATCCCATCCCATCCCAACCGGATCATGCGTGACGTCCGTGCTTGCGTTTGCACTGGACTGGACTTCCGACGCCCTGTCCAAGTCCCATGACCGATGCCACGCACGGAGCATGCATGATAGTATATAAAAAAACGTGCATGGTTCTATTGGTTTGTACTTAAAAAAAAAACAGTTCCAGATGAGTTGACAGTGTGTTAAAATATTTTGAGACGTTCCGGAGTACAGTACCATCACTGGATCAGAGAGCATGGCACTATACTCCGTATATGGCAGGCAGGCTGGCAACAGTAGCTGACTTTTCTATGGCACCTTTTGATGATAAAAAGAAAAGTTGGTTGCTTTGAGCTACTGGTGTGTGTGTGAGGCAGAGAAATATTTTTGGTTTTCTAGCCATGGTGAATTGGTGATCGATCGATGCAATTCGTGAAAGTTGATTGGGGATGTGTTGGGTGACCATGAGTGTATGGGGTCGGCAAGTGATGGATACGGAGCGCAGTATATATATATCAAATGTTCACAGTAGCTGTACGAGTAGTTGCCATAAAATGAAAAACGTGCACTGTGTGGACTTGGGCCTTGTTTAGATGACAAATTTTTAGACCGAATGTCACATCGCATTAATCAGAAGACGTTTCGTTTGTTAGTGGTAAATATCATCCTACCACTACGAAGAACTAGACTCAAAAGAATAGCCTGGACTAACGTACATCTAAACTGTGTAATTAGTTATTTTTTTTATCTATATTTAATACTCTAAACATATATCTTTTTTTTGATGTATTTAATATGATGTGATGGAGAGAAAATTGGGAAAAAGTTAGAAATTTCTGCCAACTAAACGTGGCCTTGAATTCGTGAAGAGATGTGGCACTGTAGGCATCGTCCTCAGCTTCAGAGCCTTTGGATTGGATGGCTGGGTGGACGACCGACCAAACCCCACTACGAATCTGACCACGCCATATCGCACAGTAGATATGGACTGTAGATTGGGTTAAGAAAAAAAAGGAGAATTGCATCTCTGAATGCTCTGCAGCGACCAGCGAGAACTTTATGATTGGATTTTATTTTATTTTTCTACTATCCGTGGATCTATTCTGCATGCATATGGACGATGAATCAGAGTTGATTGGTTAATTGTACAACGATCAAGGTAGTAGTAGAAGAGGACAAATTAAACAATGTGCCATTTGCCCATTTATTTCATTTCTTCCCTGGACGAGCCTGGTTGGTCACTTCTGCGCGCAGCGCAGTTCTCTTTCCAGGAAAAGGGCAGATTACTAAATAAAACAGGCTTGCACGATAGCAACAGGTTTGGCATGGAGAAATTTCCATATTTATTAAAGCAGGCTTGTACTAACCACCTCTGATCGTTACGTACATTGGAGAATGCTCCTAATTTGTTTTTTTTTTTTTTTTTTTTTGTTACCTTTTTCGTTGTTAAGTGGGTCTTTGGATTTCTTGTGAATCAAGTTCATGCATCCAAGTTTGACGCGAAGAAAGTTCATCTGCCGTGTATCTCTCCGATCCCGCGTTGAGTTGTCCAGAATTGACCGGAATTAGTAGAGTGGAAAAAAGACAACCTCATGTTCAAGTTGAAGATGAAGATGTGATCAAGGAAAGGATCTCTTGGTATCATGCGGTGGCTGTAACACTAATGTTAATTTAAACCAAGTCAAACCCTGCTAAACCAAAAACTGGAAGCCTGGACCACTTAACGAACCAGGGCGCTGGAAAAAGGTTAGGCGTACACGTGCTATCAGAAGACACGCTTGCAGGAGTATACGTAGCTTGTTGCAGGGTTACGCTGCGCCATGGCCATTTGATCAAACGAATCCACTGCAGTTGACACGCCACCGGTGGAAACTGAAGACTAATCAACGTCGGGCGAACCATGGCAAGCACAGTAATAAACCGGCCAAGTCTCGCCGGCCGGACCGGAGCCTCGCTCCGTCCGCTCCTACACGGCACGCCAAACTCGCCAACACCGATAGACCAAGCCGAGGCCGGAGGGCAAAGTTGACAAGCACGCCGGCCAGGCCAGCATCACGCACGCAGGATAGGGGCCCCGTACGCCCGCGACATGTGGCGGCCTGGCGGCCGGGCGATGCAGGCAGGGGCCGGCTGGCCATGTCCGTGCGCGCGTGTCCGTGTCGCGCGCGGGGCAGGGCAGCTTTGGTTGGTTGGCCCTAGGCCTAGCAGCTAGCACAACAGGTCGTAGTAGACGCCTGGCCAGGACGAAGAATTTTTGGGAACCTCGTGGCCGTGAGTCGTGACTCGTGGGCGCCGTCGTCCGTGTGGTCTGGCCCCGCCCTCCTGGCCTGTTGTTCGGGCGCGGCCGGCCGTGCGGGCGCCGATATGGCTTGTGGAGCACGGGAGCATAGCATCCCGGCCGTCTGGTTCCCATCGAACGGTCAAATCCTGGCTGCGACACCTGAAAAAGGCCGTGCTGGTGGGTGGCGTTGCTGCGATGGCCCGTGGGCCCATCGCTGGGCCGAGTTTGACTTGTTCAGGACTTGGGAGCTCCATTTTTTTTTTTGTTTAAGGGCGCAGGGCCCCAGCCTTCCAATTAACATCGAAAGACCATAATATCTGAGTTTACAGCACCGGATGCCAAGCATCAGAAAAGTTACCCAAAAAAGACCACAGCACCACCTGGTACCAGGTCACATCTAGAAAAAAATAACAGGACAACCGGATACAGATCAAAGTAAAACTCAACATATCTAGATCACCACATGATCAAAAACCAAAGCCAACTACAGATCATTAAGAGCTTCATTCAGATCCTGCCACCATCCTGGAGAAGACTGCAATATGGACTTGGGCTTGGGTGCTTCACAGATTGTCCAGGTTTTTTTTTTTCAGATTAGTTGCGTCACGTACTGTATGTACTATTCAATAGCACGCGATCAGCCGATGAAAGATTTTTGATACTAATCGTGGAAGCAATGGCGCACATGTGAATGCCACACGCATCCCGTGTGCTTTGCTTTGTCGTGCCAGGGTCCCGCATGTAAGCCAGTAGAAGCTTCGATCAGGAGCCAATCTGGGAGTTGACACGTCCGGGGTTCCCACTCTCTTAATTAGTCTTCGCACATGTCCATTAATTGGGATACATGAGAGAGAGAGGATGATGATTGATGCACTTCTTCTAGATGGGGTTGAAACTGGAAGATTTCGTGATCACTTCATTGACTAGTTTTCTAAATATATATAGCGGAAATGCGCTTCTAGATGATGGGGTTCAAAGATTTTGTGATCATCTCATGGTTTAGAATTTTTCTTCCATCTTCATTGATTGCTGAAGGCGTGGCCTGCGTGCCGTCAACCTGTCAAATCCAGCGCACCGTTGTCGCTCACCTAAATGTGTGCCGAGGCGATGATATATATGTGCAAATATTTGCAACTAGGCGTGGGACAGGCAAACAAAAAAAATTATGCATGCCCGCAGGCAGCGTCAATACAATAGGCTACTAGCTCCAGGCTCTCTGAATCTGAATTGAATAGTCGGAGCAAGTAATTACTGGGCCCGGATACTGAAGAATAGTTATATAATAATCCTCGTCACTTTCAAGCTTGGCTGGCTAAAAAAGCTATTACTAGAAAGGTCGCTAGTTTGAATCTTGTATTATCCTCTCTGCCGATGTGATGCCTCGATCGATCATGCCTGATAGAATAGAATGGAAGCCGACGGTTTTGTCTGTGCTCGTCTAACTAACCTAGCCGCCGCCTGTTCGCTCCATAGAGGAAAGCGCTAGGGGCCAACCAAATTCTAGTTCCGTGGTGGCGGCTTTGAGCCACCGCAAAACTAATTCGCTACCAACCAGCAACTGCTCCACATGCAGAATACTGATTTTAGCACTGATTTTGCCTGTCGTCGTCGTCATGCTAAAAGATGTTCTGCGTCGAAGCACAGTGCCCTGGCCTGGCCTGGCCTGAAAAACGTGGAGCCCGGTCACCGGTGGTCCGTGCACGCGGCAGACCAGCTATCTGGGCGACGATTTTCATTGGTCAATCACTCCGGCGTGCTACGCCGGGTATGCTGTACAATGTGGATACACACAGATACACACCAACCAACAGGGCAAAACCCTGGCGAGGCTAATCAGCGTAGCATCCATGCGCATGCAGGTCTCTTGTGCTTGCACTCTACCGAAGTGGAGCAGTTGATGTGCACCAGTATCGCTCATCACAGATGCAGAGAGAAAAGTACGTATCAGGCTGGACGGGCCCGAGATTTTGGTGACGCCATTGGGGGGAAAATCATATGCCCCGTAGTATGTTTGTTTGTTTTCCCCTTGTCTCATGCGACGGGATCAATCCCGACACCTGCCTACATGTTGCTATCAATCCCATCATCCCGACACCAGCAGAACGGCGATCAACTCGACAGCAAGCAAACAATCAATTCACCGAAACAGAACAGCAATGTAACACAGCACGCAGCAAACTGAAAAGCAAGAAATTCGCACACACAGATGATGGAACTGGTAGCATATATTAGCATGGCGAAGAGAACGTACGTACCTTTGCCTGGAGCCGAAGACGTCGACGATGATGTGTCCGGATGTGCGCTCCACGAGCGTGTACCCGTACGCCGCGGCGGCGTACACCAGCGCCTGCTCGTCGGGGACTCGCCCTGGTACTCCAGCACCCTCGCACCCGCCGCCGCGGCGTCGTCCACCGCGATCGGCACGATGGTGTTGCACGTCGCCAGCGTCAGGAAGAAGTCGCGGGCGCGGTCCGCGTTCGCGCCGACCCCGACCCTCAGCAGCGTCACCAGCTTGGGGTCCGTCTTCACGGCAGTCTTCGGCCGCAGCACTTCGCCGTCGTCCCCTGCTGCAAGGCGTAAGCGCAACACAGAAAAATGATTCCCAGGTTCAGAAATTTGGGCATTGCACGTTGAGAAATTTGGCCAGGTAGTTGCTCTTTCGACCGTGTCAAGCTCCAAGTCCAGTCCAGCAAACCGATCGAATGATGACGATTCATCGCTATCGACTTACCGAGACGTCGGAATCCATAAACAATGACAGATTAGATAGATAAGTGATGGATTAGTTGGGAAGGTTTGGTATTATTCCCTATCACGTAGTAGGGATGTCGGGCTAGGGCAATTAGCGACGGTCAAATGCAAATGGCAACAAAAGCTGCAGCGATCTCATGGCCTTTTCAATCCACTCCCTGGGATTAAAAGAAGTGCCAAAAGTTTCAGAAATCTCAGCTTTCGTAGTATACTCACTGCAGAGAGAGGCTTTTGCCCGTGTGGGTCGAAAAGCGCACTCCAAGTCTTATTGAAGCAGTGCCAGCATCAATGACAGTGAACAGTAAAGCGTGATGATGGCCTGTGAAAATGTCACAGCAACTAGAAGCCGCATTTCACAATCTCTAGTTGGTCAAAGGGGCTCTGTTTGTGTCCAATACTCCAATGCAACCGGTAGACGGCGCATAGAGGAAACAGCACTACACTAGCTGCGGCATCAATTTCTTGGTCACCGTTGCCACAACCTTCAAATTCCAGCGGATTTCCAAGCTCGTGTGCTGGAAATGGAGCATGGCGACAGTTTTAGCATTGCAACATACAAGTCTCAGCGAAAAGGAGTGTTTTTGCTTTGAAAAAAAAATCTGTTTGACAATGCTAAAACCGCCGACCTCGGTGACTAGTCAACCAAAGTGAATGAATGAGAATGTTCAACTGAACCAAGTAACTGAATAATGTCGCTTACCGATCACAGAATGGCCGTCGTCGGCGTCGCCGCCGGCAGTGTCGCTGAAGTCTGCGCCGTGCACGCTGGCGCACCGGAACTCCATCCGGTTCTCGGTGAGCGTGCCGGTCTTGTCTGAGAAGACATACTTGATCTGCCCCAGGTCCTCGTTGATGTTGAGCGCGCGGCACTGGAACTTGGCCTGCCGCTTGTCGTCGAACATGTGCTTGTCCTGAACCATGAAGAAAGCCTGGCCGACCCTGACGATCTCCATGGAGATGTAGAGCGCGATGGGGATCATCACCTGGAACTGGATCACCGACTTCATGAACGTGAAGGCCACCTCGGCGGCCATCCCGTACCAGTTGTACGTGCCGTCCGGTTTGTCCTTGTCGGAGAAGTCCCTCTTGCGGAAGAAGGGGATCACCCCGAGCTCGTCGCTGTGGTTGCCGAGCCAGATGCCCGCGAGCACCGACACGACGGCGCAGAGGACGAACAGGACGACGGCGAGCATGATGGTCTCGCGGTTCATGTGCGTCTCCAGGCGGCTGCGCTTGGACGGCGCGCCGGAGCTGTTGAGCATCACCTTGGTTTCCCGGCCGGTGTAGACGGCCACGCCGACGGCCCAGGCCGTGTTCTTGAGCTCGCACCCGCGGAGCACGATGTTAGAGGGGCCGAGCGAGACGGCGCGGCGGCCGTCCAGGTCGACCGTGGCGAGGAAGCCGTAGATGTTGCGGTTGGGCCTCTCGCACTTGATGACCCCCGCGAGCGCCTCCGCCGGCGTGGGCATCGTCTCCTGCTTGGCGTACCGCGTCTTGAGGTTGGACTCGCCGTCCAGGTTGATGGTCTGCACGTAGGCGACGCCCGTGGGGTCGCTCGTCGACAGCAGCACCATGTCGCACGGCAGCGTCTCGTTGGCCACCACGCGCAGCACCTCCCCGACCTGCACCTCCTTCCAGCGCTTGGGCACGAACACGCCGCCCACCAGCACGGACGCGGTGCGGTTGTTCTCGTTCTTGTCGGACCGGTGGCGCCTCCAGTCCTCGTACGCGTCCTTGACCGCCGTGACGCCGAGCACGAACGCCAGCGGGAGGACCGACGCGGCCGGCGTGAGCACGCCGAGCTGCGGCACCATGTTGAGCGCCACCAGGACGAGGAAGTAGAGGTAGGCCACGCGGTGGAACTGCTCGTAGAGGTTCCGCGGGAGGAAGGTGAGCACGGTGTACTTGGTGGTGTGGATCGAGTTGTCGGGGATCCCGGCCGGCGGCGCGTTCGTGCGCTCGGCGTCGTTGATGTACACGAACCGGGCGTCCTCGTCGCGGAGGTCGCGTTGCGAGCCGGCGCGCTCGGACGCGGACCGCCTGGTGGACAACCGCCCGAGCCCGGCGGGGGGGGGTCGCCGACGACACGGACCCGTCGCGTTGGAACCGCAAGCTCTCGAGCGACGACGCCGTGGACTCGGGCTTGGAGGCCGACCTGAGGTTGCTGGTGGCGAAGGTGACGGACGGCGAGTCGGCCATGAGGGACCGCAGCGACCGCGACCGCCTCATCGAGTTGACAGAAGAGTGCCGCAGTATCGGCGACGGCACCGGGTCCGGCAGCCTTGTGGGGACGTCCATTCCTGGTGCTCCAGCCGCTTCCTCCGTCTGTTGCGACGGCGGCAGCGGCGGTAATGGCTGTTCCGGTGGCATGCTGGTGCGCGCCTGGTTGGTGCTTGGTACGTACTCGCTGCCGCCAACTAAGCCGCGCGGCGCCCAGATAAGATTGGAATCTGCGATGTTGCGGAACAAGAAGGGATCGTCACTTGGTTTTGTCCTGGCTGGAGTTTACAAAGATCGTCGATTGGTCGTTTGCAGGGGACTGGCGGGGAGTTCGAAGGGGAAGACGCTCTGTTGCTTCTTTCTTGCAGGAGCGGGAGAGGAGAGAAGTCAGGGTGTGGAGAACGGCACGTGGATGTCTTTGTGGTGCAGGCCGGGAGAGGTTAGTCAGAGGTGTGCGATACGCCGATACAGGGAAGCTGCTTCAGGTAAACAAAATCCTCCTAGAAGCAGTCAGTGGATGGCTGCAGCCTGGCGGGCGCACGAATTGACCAGAATGCGTCAGCGTTTGATTTTGCGTCTGCCCTGGCTGCGCGTGGACACGGTTCACGGCATTTTGAATACATGTATTATGTATAGGAGTATAGAGCTACCGTCTCCGTTCCAAAACAGTACTCTTCCGGTCAAAATTTTTTTGCCATAAGATTCATCAATTATAAAAAAGAAAGGAATGGAATATGCTTCCGCCACGCCTCCAGCACGGTCCCTCAGGCACATCAAGCTCGTCCTCGAGCAATGGATCAACGTCGGCCCAGCTAAGTTAGGTTGTCTATTACACGACTAATCGTCATTCGTCATGTACACATTCTGCTAGTGCGCCCAAGAAGTGTGTCGATGTAAAAAAACTGTTTTTTCACAGCCTTAATACAATGATGCGCAAACGTTTTACATATTCAAGAACAAAAACATTAAATTATACCATAAAAGCATAAGTTGGAGATCATTTGTTAAATCACCGTTCTTCGCTTGTTAAATCATTTAGGGCCTATTTGGAGGGGGCTCCTTGCGGCTTCGACTGCTTGGTTTCTTAGTATGTTTGGGTCGAGCCGAGTCGGAGCCGTTTCAGCGGGTGCACATTGATCTATACTCCCTCCGGGTTGGTATTAGAAGTGCGTTTTTTGGACAAGGTTTGGGTCAAACATCGGAATATAAATCATCAATAACTTTTAAGTTGTTGAGTTTGTAAATGTAAAAAATTATATGAGTAGATTTGTCTTAAAAAATACTTTGATAAAAGTATACATATATCACATCTTCATAAATATTTTTATAATAATAAGAGGTCAAAGTTGTGTTTTGGAGACCGTGTCGTTGTCCTAAACGACTTCTACTAACATCCCGAAGGGAGTACAGCAGAACAATGTTGTAAGAAATGTGCCCAGCGGTCAATTAGTTTAGAAACATACAAAACATCTGCCTAGTTGTATTAAAAAACTATACTCTAGAGGATTATAAGAATATATTAGCCAAAGTTATGTATGGAAGATGGTCCAAAGTCAAATAAGATAAGTATGTTGGACTAGATGGAGTAAGTCATCTTAGTTTATCCTAAGTTTTTTTAAAAAAACTTTAATAAAGTTCCCAAAAAATGTATGAACATCTTCGATTAAGTTCACTATGAAATATATGTTTTAGTGCACTAAAATGGCTTAAGACTAATCTAAAATGACATAGGGCCTAATTTAGATCGATGGAGCTAACATTTAGCAACAAATAATTAGCTTCTTTGGTCCAAACGGGTCCATATAATAGTTTAGCTAGTTGTTAGCTGAGTGCCAACTAACAACTACCTCAAATTGTAGTTCACTTTGGCTTTTCTAGATACAAGATTTTGGACAAAACCAGGTAATTGTTAGCAAAACAAATGGATAATATGGACAAAACCAGGTAATTGTTAACTGGTGAGCTATTAGCTAGCTAACTATCAGCAGCTAATAAATTCAAACAGTGCCTTAAGTTTCATAACAAACGATAGTAAAAGAGAAGCTTCACGCTACCAAAATGAGGAATTAATTTTCTAGCACTGTTTTCTCAGCATGAGGCACACTAGGGAAAAAAAAAAAACAAAGAGCTCTAAAATTTTTAGAGAAAATGCAAAACATCTGACCATCAAAGGTTGGATACAATTTTACTACTAAAAGAAATCTAAATTATCTTGCATATGTCAATATGAAAATAATGTAAGATAATCTTATGTCTTTTTTTTTTTTTATGAAACTGGAGGGGTAATCTTATGTCTTTAAACTGCATCTATAAATTAGTGTAAAAGTATTA
Source organism: Hyparrhenia diplandra (assembly GCA_015847255.1). NCBI lineage: Eukaryota > Viridiplantae > Streptophyta > Magnoliopsida > Poales > Poaceae > Hyparrhenia > Hyparrhenia diplandra. The sequence goes on from JADLZK010002491.1 coordinate 76,798, forward strand.
TACATTTTGATTACACAATCCCACTATTTTGATTACACAATGCCACTATTACTGTAAAAGTAACATCATTTTAAATTCATTCCAAATTCTTCTCAATTCCCGTAGCAATGTGTGAGGTATCTAGTCTCCTACAATATTGGTGTCAACTAAAATTAATACCCAGTATAAGAAAGCTAAAATTGATAGACTGTACATGCATCGATAACATAAGAATAGAGGAAACGCTGTAGGATAATAATATAACAATAATGGTGCTACCTATATCCTATAAATCAAGAACACTACTGCCGGCACCGATCTTGTTCCCACTTTTGATTTATTGGTGGCAGGAAAAGACATTATTGTACTGTGGCGATACTGAAACATTCAGCGGGAATCTGTGATAAGACCAAAGTGGCAATACTTTAGCTATTTATTTACCAACTGGATAGAGTGTACTTCCACTGTCTAGGTGCAGCTGTGTCTTGTGAAAACTACTGGAAGAAAACACCATGGACAACGGACAAAACTACTACTCAATATCCGTACCATTTTAAACAAGTCATTCATTCCTTCAAACAATGTAGACCAGCCGTTAAAATAGAATCTCCATTTGATTTGAAGACCGTGCCAATCCTTGAAGCAGCACGAAGTGATTTGGGGCGCTCGTAAATGATCTGCGTTCATCTCTACCACATAATTACTTCCTAGTCTCTACGCTTATATGAACGAATATATATAATTCTCACCTGAACGATTTAAAATTTAACTAAAATCACATAAAAATTATTGATTATATAAATAAATAAAACATCATTAAATTAATTATCACATATATTTTATAATAAATATAGTTAAATGTTAATACTTATTTACAAAAACTTAATCAAAGTTAAACTAGTTTGATTTTTTTATATTAATTTTATGGGTTTTTTTGACAGAGGAAGTACAGGATGACAAAATACAGTCATGCCGTCATGGTGTATTCCTTGGAATTGACTACTTGAGCCCATTTCACTTAAATGGATGCGTCATTATCTCGGTGCGCTTGGTCCACAGACAATTCCTACGACAACACCGCACCATGCCTTCTAGAGGATTAGAAAATGGACCTGATGTAGTAATATATAGTATGGAAGCTTCTGAATAACGGGGTCATGGCCTATGTCAGCAGAAAGCCGGTGGTAGTCACACGACAACATGTGCAGATTCTTCTTCCTCGAGAGTCAGCCGGACATGCATCATGGTCACGGAGGCTAATAACGGCAAGACTCCAGGTATTCTCGCTTCTAGAAAACTAGGTGGATTCCCGCGGCGCGGGTATGCAAGATCAATATAATCCAAAAAGGAGAAAAGACATCTCTGACTTCATCTAAACATGAATTCTACAAAGACACCAGTGTGTTGGCAGTGTTCTTTATAGATATAATCACCAACAAAAAAAATTATTCATAGAATTAGAAAATCAGTATAACAATACCGATTGGTAAATAATTATGTACCAATCTAGTATTTACATTTACGGAAGTAGGTTGTTCGTCTTCTGATGACCACAACATAATAGAAGAGCGCTCTACCTGATCAGACCGTGTGGACATGCATGAAGATGATCCTAGATTCTTGGCGATGGGCTTTTACCTGTTGGTGGCTTGGTGTCCGGTGGCGTAGATGTAGCACTGCATCTCCTTCACCAGTCACATGGTAACCTCAAGCACGTGTAGTAGCAGGGCTCTCATGGCCAGCAGCGGCTCGGAGCGTCTGCGCGACCACAGCGGTGGCTATGAACGCATATCGTCATCCATATTTCCATATTTCAGTAGAGCATATCGTCATCCATATTTCCATTGGCTGATGCTACAAAGTAATAAGAAATCATGGGAAATGTAAATGTGTTAGTCAGATAAAAATAGAAGGTAACATATGGTCCTGCAATTATTGTAGAAGGAATGCAATATGCGGAATTCTTAAGATATGGTCCTCAGTTACTTAGTCACTTTCCTGTAGATGTTTGATAGAGCAGAAAGAGCCAAAGGTCAGGCCTTTTTGTTTTCTAAGTGTCTTAGGATTATTGATGGGCCAAAATTGTTGAAGTGGTCAGAACTATAGTTCATAGAAAAGGCGACAAAAAGGGTGATAGAAAATTATATTTTACATTGGTCACAGGATCTTTCGATCATTGTATATGGTTTGCCTACAGTGGTTAGATAAACATGTATTATACTATACACATACCATAAAGAAAATTAGGTGAGTGAACATCCTGCTGTTGTACAAAGAGGTTGGATGAAAGAACTGTCTCAAATTAATCTGTCTCAAGATATCAGTCCTCTATTGAACGTTGAAGACAATTGTTTAAGAGCATATAGACCAACTGCTGCTTGTTGGTTTATTTACCAACATATTAGCATGGCTTAGTAATCTGTATAAAAAACTGCATTACAGAGGAGCAAAACTCTGAAACTAATTTACATGACCCAAAATTTAGATACTGAATGGTAGCCAGTATTCCATGGATGACACATTTCTTTACCGAATATTTGTTTGTGATAGAACAACGGATCCAAATTTCCACAAGGAAATTTCAATACCCAAATCCAAAATCTCTAACAACCTAAAAGGGGTCAGAGGTATCACCTGAGTCAATTTAAGTAGCTTCTCGGCATTTTCATAAACAGCTATTGCCTTGGTTTATTTTCCAACATATTAGCATGGCTTAGTAATCTGTATAAAAAAAACTGCATTACAGAGGAGCAAAACTCTGAAACTAATTTACATGACCCAAAAATTTAGATACTGAATTATAGCCAGTATTCCATGGACGACACATTTCTTTACGAATATATGTTTGTGATAGAACAACGGATCCAAATTTTCACAAGGAAATTGCAATACCCAAATCCAAAAAATCTCTACACAACCTAAAAAGGGGTTAGAGGTACACCTGAGTCAATTTAAGTAGCTTCTCAGCATTTTCATAAACAGTTGTTGCCTTGCAGTAGCCGACCAAAACTGCTGCAGCTGCGCCTTCTGAAAGGTACCGATTGATCTGTATCATCACAAGTGAAAGTTAATGCAGTAACAAAAACTGAGGATACGGTTGAATCGCTGGCTGTTAGAACATATATAGAGCTAGCTACAAAATGAATTTATCCAGCAATCAGAACCCTATGAAAAATACTGTACTTCAAATGCATAATCCTGATCAGTACTACTCGTACAAATATTGGATTTTCCAAATTAATTCCGGTTGCAAAAACTAAAATTAACATTAACAGAACCATCAGAACCACTAATCAGTACCGAGGAAGCAGCCGTATCCTGTAGTCATGATGATGAGGCGGCAATGGACAGCCGAGCCCCCTCCCGGTGCCTCTTGGCGTGCCTGCTTTGCTGTTTGTTCACCATTGTTGGCATTCGTCCTCGAATAGGAAACCATTAACCAAAATAAGTTAGGTAAAAACCTAATGGAAGTGGTTGTACTGTTGAGCAGTAAACTCCATTTTATTTGTGAATAGATCTGAATGGCTTATTTTGTTGGCAACATAGATGTGAAGACACGGATCATATAGATACCTGTAGAGAAGCAGTAACAAAAATATCTTTTTCAGAAAAGAAAGATATAAGTGCTTGTATGCATGCTTCATACTAATGAAATCTGAGAGGGTTTCATCTAAACATGTTCATATGGAAAAACCAAGCAATCCATTGCCATCACTATCACATAAGGGATCAGAGAATTCCTTTTTACCAGGAAATCAAGCCAAAAACAATATCATTACACTAAGCAGGATACCTGATCTGAAGAGGCAACAACTTAATGATTCCTCATGGACCTGAAAATTGATAAAGGCACAAATGAAAATGGAAACAACATGATGTCAATCGAACCATCAAATTTGATATTCATTTGGCCTCATGAAATCTGAAAACAACCTGATCTAATTCATCTATGCAGGGAAAAAATGGTAAAACAACCTGATCTAATTCATCTATGCAGGGGGGAAAATGGTACAGATCAAGCTCAAACACAATGCTAATTCAATTTAATGGAAAATCCAAAATACCTGAGCAAGGAGCGGAGCTGCGCGCCACCATTCAAGCAGTACCATTGCTGCTTGGGGATGGCGCTGTCGTTGCTCCGGGAAAGGCAGATCTGCGCCGTCACCGGTCGTGGGAGGAGCGGGGTCGTGCCGCCAAACGGGGAGGGGGCGCGGCCACGCCGACGCAACTCAGGAAGGCGCGGGGGCCACGGCGTCGTCGGGGGTGGAGGGTCTGTGCCGCCGACGCCGACAGTTGGAGAGGTACGGGCCATGTCGTCGCAGGTAAGGGGAGGGTGTGGCCGCACCGCCGCTGCTCCAGGAAACGCGGAGCCGCGCCACCGGTGCTTGGGGAGAGGACCATAGCCGCCGCCGCCGGTGGTGTCGGGGCGGATCCGAGGTCACGGCGGGCTCCAAGATGAGGCGGCGCTCGGGCTCCTACGGCCATGGCCGTCGGGCCATGTGTTGAGGCCTTGCCAGGCTTGTGGGCGGGGACGGGGAGGGCCGGCCGCTGCTGCTGGTGGATCCGCGAGTGCCCGGCTGCGGCTGCCACGAGCACCGCCCTCGTCTGCCGTGGAACACTGGACCCGCCCTCGCCGTGCCTCAGTTATTGGTGGAGGTTGGGGTGGATTTCGAGACCGCCAAGGAGGGGGCGACGGGAGGAGTTGGAGGGGTACAGGCGGACGCGAGGAAGTGGGTAGGGGAGGAGACGGAGTCGGTCTGGAAGGTGGCGAGAGGGAGGGGAAGAGGCCGCCGTGGGGACGGCGAGCCTGCGGAGGCATTCGAAGAGGCCGCCTCGAGTCGATTGCATGACGGGGAATCAGAATCGCCGGCGATGATCACACGCGCGACGCGGGCCGCAGGGAAGCTCTGCTATGCGTCCGTTACCAGTGACGTGGGACCAACGAGGAGTCCGAGAATTCTTAATTTAAACACAGTGCGAGATAAGCTTTTATTGGAGTGTTAGATGGGTGGGTCATTCGAGATGGCTACTGGTGCCGTTTAAACCCTGTTGGCTTCTTTGCTTATCTTCAAACACGAGAGATAGTATGGCCCAGAGGCCCACCACCTGTCTATAGATGTTTCTGTTCCCTTTCCGTTTCAAGAATGCCCCTCTGGCACCTGTCGGAGTTGTAAAAATAGGGGCAAATACTGTACGCCTCTACTCTAGATCAGATCAGCTGAGATTTGGAAGGACAGGATCGACCGTGATGTTTTGGTTCCAGTGTGCAAAACGCCTGGCTTCATTCGTACCTGCACCTCTCACGCACGGTGTGTGATTTCGCTGCAAGTCGAAGCGTAATATCTATCCACGGGCGAGCCGCGTGCACGGATGTTTCTGTATAATTAATATTTTTTTAAAAAAAGTTTTATTAAAACGTGCTCATCTCGTTGGTGCACCGCGGTGCAGGCATGCAGCCGAGTTTGTACTTTGTACACGGAGGCTCCTCTCGGTCAAGCCGGCCATCAGCTCCCGCGAATCAGGGAGGGCTGGGTCTCGAAGAAAAAAAAAAAAAAAAAAATCCGCAGGCGAATAGTGCAAGGAGCCCACAGGCCCTGGGCCGGTTCCCGTTGTTCACAGTCATAGTGTGCATGAGAGCTAACCCTCCAAAGCCCAAGGCCTAAAGCCACCAGCCCACCACTCCGGGTGCATTCGCTGTCGAACGTCGACGGCGACGAGAAAAGAAAAAGTCTATTTTGGTCCCTCAACTTTTTACGAAAGTCCGATTTTGGTCCCTCAACTCCCAAAACCGGACAATTTTCCCCTCAACTTTTGAAACCGCGCAGATTTCGTCCCTCGGCGGTTTTGGACGGTGGTTTCGCTACAGATAACTCCGGTTTGCTACAGTGACCGTGGTTTCGTTTTTTTTTTTTTTTTTAAAATTTGAATCTTTTCAAAAATCATAGTAAATCATAGAAAATTCATAAAATAGAAAATCCAATTTTGTTGGACTCCACATGAGTAGAGCTACGCAATGAATATATAATATGATATACTTTTATACAAAGTTTTTGCTAGAAGGTTTTGCCTTTTTTTTTATTCAAACTCAATTTTTAAAAAATCATAGTAAATTACAGAAAAAATTATAAAATAAGAAATTCAATTTTGTTGGACTCTGCATGAGGGGCCATAATAACACAAAGACGTAGTTCTTGTGGCTCTTTAAGCTTGGGTTAGGTTAGCTAGGTTTCTTTGTCTTGCCGACCAGACGCACGCTAGACAGTAAACCTCGATGGATCTGGCCAATAAATTAAATAGTACACCTATATATCTTTATTGTGTAAATATGCTCATGTGGAGTCTAGCAAAATTATTTTTTCAATTTTAGGATTTTTTTATAATTTATTATATTTTTAAATATTGAGCTGAAATAAATAAAAAAAAAAAAGGCAAAACCTTCATAGTAAAAATTTTATATTAAAGTATACCATATTATATATTCACGGGCGTAGCTCTACTCATGTGGAGTCCAACAAAATTGATTTTTCTATTTTATGAATTTTTCGTGATTTATTAAAAGATTCAAATTTAAATAAATAAATAAAAAAGAAAAAACGAAACCACGGGCACTGTAGCAAAACCGGAGTTATGTAGCAAAACCACCGTCCAAATCTGGGCCGAAGATTTTTTTAAAAAAAAATCTGCAGGCTAATAGTTCAAAAGTTGAGGCCCCGTTTTGTCCTGGTTTTGGATGAGGGACCAAAATCGACTTTCCAAAAGTTGGGCCCACCCGAAAAGTAGACTTTTTCCACGAGAAAAAGGCTTCGCTGAATCCACAAAATACTAGCACCTCCAGTCCCAACTACTTGCTCCAAATAATTCTCCAAAAGTTGCTCAAAAAAATAATTCTTCAAAAAAAAAAAAAAAAAAAAAACTACTCGCTCCTAATTCCAAAACGAACGCGTCTTTGGTTGTTACGATGCCAACAACCATGCCCTCGTCGGCGGGAAGATCTGCTACAGTGCTACGCGTGAATCAAACACCTGTGGATCAATTTAAGGCAAGCAGCGTAGAGAGGTGCCCCTAAACTCCGCCCATTGACGGCATGTTCTAATAAAGTAAGGCTGCACTGTACGGCGTGGGTAGCACGGTACTGGTAGCATGTGCTCACGCTACACATATGAGCAACGAGCAATATAGAGTAAAGTAGGGGGAATTGATCATCAATTCTATACCTCCAATTGCTCAAGTCAACATGTGAACAGAATCAAGCATAACATAGGCCATAGATTCTTACAGTAAGGATCCAAAATACACCTCATAGTTAGCCAATGGTGGGTGCAACATGCAATGCAAGCAGCCTCCATACAGAGCCCCGACTGGCTACTGCACAAGGATGCCAAGTTTTTCGCATGCTATTATAGGTTTAGGTTATACTAAATATGATAACTGATGACATTGATAGAGAGTATCAGGAGGGCACACAACATATACTCTGTGCCACTAAGTTCTACCTACTTCATGGGCGGGTCATGCTTTGGCTCTTGCTGTCGATGGTCATCCTGCTGACCTGAAGACGAAGTCGACCCAACCCTGTTGAAAACCCTGCCGCCAAACAGCTCCTTCCCGATCCTCGATTTGAAGGGAAACTGCTTCTTGAAGCGGTTGCGGAACAACGAGCTGCCGCCACGCCTCGGCACGATAGCAGAATGGTTCCTCTTCAAGCCGCGATCGCTGCAAGGAGGAGGGTTTACGCTGCTGCTGCTCCCACCAGCACCACTGCCTGACGAAAGGTTCCTGCGAGCAGACCGGAGGGCAACGTGCAGAGGTTCTGAGAATGACACATGCCCTTCGTCTTCAGTGGCTCGCGTGCATAGCGGGCAGGGTGGATCATGGACTTCTGTCTTGGGAGTGCTTTCCTCCAAGCAATCCGCGTGGAAGGCATGTCGGCAAGGCAGAACTGCTGCTACTGGCATGTCGGCGTTTGAACAATCCGGTTCGAGGTCCAGGGTGATTTCTGGCGCAGGAATCTCTCACACAGCCCACACTTCAAGAACCTCACCGAGCTTGTGGGAGATCTCTGGGATTCAATACTGATATGATCTGAAATGTCAATGGCATCTCCATCGTATCCAAAATCATAACTGCTGGCATTGCTCCATCTGAACCCTTCCCGTCTTGAGCTTGTGTTTGGTTCAGGTGAAGCCTCCATCTTCCCAAGTTCATTCAGTGCATTGTGGAACTTGAGCTCTGGACTCGCCAAGCTGCGACGCCACAGAGGAGAAGCCAGGCTGTCATCACTTGGTGTCGCTCGCCCAGCATTAGTAACCTCGAGCATCCTGCACGCTTCTGATTCTGACACAGGATTCCGAAAGACAAGTGGGTAGACTGGTTTAGACATGAAAGACCGCCTGCCCATATGGTTGCGAGGTAGATATGGGGCTGGTTGTTTACTAGACGACGCTAGCTGGCTTGATTCTGAAAATGGGGATGCAGAACTGAAACTGCTTGTGGCAGTCAGTGGCCTCTGCAGCAGATGAACATAAAAGTCAGAATTGTGATTAGCAGACTGCAAAATTATTTAATAGTTGCATTAGATCTATGCACTTTGTCAAAGGAATGTGAAGATAACACATAGAAGACGAGATGTAGCTTACCTCACTTGACTGAGGATAGTCAGAAGTTTCTGGTCTTGATCCTGGTTGAGTGAGTAAAGCAACTGTTAATTCAACAGGAAGATATCAAAGGAATACAAGAAACACAGGAATGTCTCAGTTGCTTCTACAATTGTGTAGGATTATAGGAAAACATCTAGTAGTCATGAATGAAAGGAACAGATGTGGCATAGCAAGTATTTGACTTGAATACCAGATCAACAATCCAATATTCATAATGAAGAAAATAGCACTACCTAGTATACTCAGTTGAAAGCAAACATTGAGAATTAGGCCGAATTAACATGTCCAAACATATAAAATTTAGTCATTACGGCTAACAGCGCATATAATGTATGAAATAGCAATACACCCAAACCAATGCAAATATTATAAGCAACAAGAGCGTATGACCATAAAAGCACAGTTGGAGATCCCTCCGTTCCAAATGTAGGTCATGTTAGTTTTGTCCTAAGTCAAAGTTCTGTAATTTTGGCCAACTTTATATAAAAATGCACCAATATTCACATCATCAAAATTAGTTTCATTAGATCCACCATGAAAATGTCTTGAAAGTACGTTTTCTTGGTACTATAGACGTTAATATATTTTTTCAAGAAAATTGGTCAGACTAAAAAGAGGTTTGGCTTAGGACAAAACTAAAACAACATACATTTTGGAATGGAGGTATGTCTTAACACAAAGAAGAATATTATGAAAAAAAAAAAAAAACAAACTACCAACAATGTGGCCAAACAAAACAAATTACATGTTCCCCATTGATTATGCAATATAAAAAAGCAATGTTTGTATTGAACCAAATCTGTTATTAAAAGTAAATAACAAAAGGAATAACGGATTCAATAAAGAAGCCTACTCTTATTTGGGCTTAAATACTGTTCAACCCGATGCAAAACTGAATGCATGCTGACTTGCTGAGCAACAGAGCATATATAATATATGAAAAGAATAACACATCCAATAGAATAGAGAAGAATATAAGAATGAGTGTGTAACCATGCAAGTCCAGTACGAAAAATCTGGTAAGTTGAATAGCAACTACACAAGTGGTTAATAAAGAACCAAAATATAACTTTACATTCCCTCCACTAATAATGCAATGGGGAGGCATGTTTGTAAAAAAGAATTAAATTTACTCTCGAAGTAGATACAAAATTGTAGAAGATTGACTAAACAAGGAAGATATTGCATTTTTTTTTCCCAATCAAAATAAGTTAGCACAGCGTGTTAGTCTTTCCACTGGAAGCGTCTAATTCAGTCTAACTCATATTTAATGAAGAGATAACCATATAAGAAAATAGAAAAAAAAGAGGTTCGCTGCTAAGCTAACAGTGATTTACCATATGAAATGAAAAGTACATACCTCCTGCAGGGGTAGAGAATTCACCGAGATCAAATCTTTGAAGAGAAGGTGTCCAGCGTGGAGCCTGAAGGCTGTCAGCTGGACTCCCAAAGTAAGAAAGTGCTCCATCAGACACAGAATGATGGTGATTGAGGTACTGATCACTGCCAAATGCACTTCTGCTTCCTTTGCTATGGGATGATAGTGAAGAAACGTAAGGTGGGTGATCATGAGGAGCATCATCATGAACTCTGTGGGGCAATCCATCCGACGAATAGCGGCAGTCCCATCTCCTTGACGTTGGAGGAGAGAAGCTCGAGTTTATGCGCCAACGAGGCTCAGTAGGATCCATAGAACGATCTCTGCTTGCAGGGTCAGACTTTGTCCCATGTGGCCTAGCGGCCACGCAGCAAAGAGCACCCGTCTTGACTAATTTTGGCAATCACGTGCAGAGACTAATTGCTTATTATGTTTGAAAAGCTTGAATGGAGCAAAGGGGAATTATACACCGATTGAAGAAAATGAATTGGGTCACCTATACACATAGAAGCATGTCAGTGTTGTCAATAAGAAGATAAACAGGGAAAAATATCATCTGAAGAAAAGTCTCCTTTTCAATCATGGGTAATGAACATGCTATTGTCTCCAATCAACAAGGATGCATAACAGTTGAACAACTCCATTCACAGTTAGGCCACACCAAACCACTACGGTGCCATAGAGCTTCTATATACATCAGGTGAGCCACTACTGCTCCATAGAGCTTCTATATACATCATTTCGTAAAGCTCCTTTTTTGGTAATACTTTCATTGCAACAAGGTTTAGTAATAACTCCCACAAGTCCACAACAAGCTTGCGTGAGTTAATCTCATCCAGCGACTCCAACCCAGTTCTAGAGGCGAAAATAAATGGGTTATATTTTTTTCTTGTTGTTCTTCTACTCGCACCAAAATATTTCCATTCCTCTGCGGTCAGTCGGCCACCGGATGCCCCCCCTATTCAACAATAAATCCCCCGTGCAGACGTACTCAGCTCCCAGTCCGATAAACCACCAACCGAATCCAACAAACTCGCCCCGTAGAAGACATGGGCGTGGCGGGTGTGCACATATACACCCGATGATTTTTGCAAGAGCTCAGTAGGTATGCATCGTGTACTACGTATATACCTGCGGTCAGATCCGAATACGAATAGCTTGCGCTAGGGTTTGGGGCGTTGGGTTGCGCACAGCAGGATGGGAAGAGAAGGGGCCGGGCATACCTGGTAGGTGCTCGTCGCCGGCGAAGACCTGGCGAAAGGGCGGCCGCACTCGCCCAGTCGTCGCCACGAGGAAAGAAGGGTGGGGAGAGAAAAGAAAGGGAGGAGGAGAGAAAGGTGAAGGGGGAGAAAGGGAAAAAGGCGAGCAGAGTGAACGCAACGGAACGAGTAGAGAACGAGTAGAGTAGACTATTCTGTTTCCACGGCAGAGGGACGCCCAACGCCCGCGAGTGAGGCCTGAGGCCATCAGCCATCCAACGACAAGCAAGCGGACGGGAACCACGGAGAAGGAAGCTCGAGCGGCCCATCAGAGAGAGACGAAGCCCAACACACGGCCCACTTCGTTGCCGCTCGCAGCCTGTCCCGGCCCGGGAGTGATGGGCGGTGACTAGGTTGAGGTGGACTCATTCGCAGCCTCCCGGCCCGGGAGTAGGAGTATTTTCTGATGAAATGTCTCATCCCGAATGTATATTTTGAACAAAATGTTTATTTATTTTTTGGCAACAGAGTTACAGAAACATCCCGAATGTTATCCTTCTGCCAAAGTATAGCTAGCAACCGTTAAAATATACTCGGCAAAAAAATAAGTTCTTACGTAGTTAAGTGGCTGATGATGTACCTTTTGTGCTGTACATATGTGTGTGTTTCCCTTCGATGGATTTTTAGGGGTAAGCAGCGGACTATTTCAACGGCAACATTTTGTAAGAGTTGCACGGTTAATAATGATAAAATATTTCACCGGCTGTTTGAAATCTGGACTGTACGTATGGCCGTACCAGATGGATGGGACAAAGCCAAAAAAAAAATCCTGATCGAGTCGGGGGCGATGTGGACCCGTGACAGCACCAGCAGCCCAGCACACGCAGAACCGCAGAGCGTAGCACACGTCTGGTCGCTATAGTAGACTGCAGCCGCATATTAGCACTCACGAGGCACACATGCGGCGTGGCGGCAAGGTGTGGCACGCAGGGCCGAAGCTGTACCACCCCGGTCCACGTCCACAACCCCGCTCGGCTCTCCGCTCTCGAACGTTCCACCTTTCCACGTGAGAGATGCCCGAAACCACCCGTCCCCGTCCGCCCGCGCCAAGTGTGTGGGTGCTCGACGGTCGTACGCGCTTGGCCCGCGGCCCGCCCCGCCCTCGCCTGCCGGCCGGTCTGCGATCTGGGGCCGGTGGGAGGGACTGGGAGCGGGACCGAACAGGCAAGCGCCGAACGCGACCGTTGCAAGGCGACAGGGGCCGCCGGGGCGTACGTGGACGCTGGCGGCGGTCGTTTGCTCAAGCCTTCAGCGGCGCCACCGTCAGCCTGTTCTCGACTTCTCGTCGCGTTCCTCCTCCGGGCTCTCGGGAGTCCTCCGTCCTGCACTGCGATGTGTGGGGTCATGGTCGTGCACACGCGTTTCCACAGAGGAACCAACTAGTCTAAAGAGGCGACTGAAACGAGTTCATATACGCGTTCGATCCAATTCCACGGGGAGGCTTCCCATCAAACTTGTGATGATGAGACTATTTCTTGGTGAATCAAAATCATTTCGACTAGGTCCTTTGGAAGAACTAGAATAAAGTAAGACGACCACAATACAAATGGCCATACACTAGTTAATTCAGCTTATAATTCATGGTACAATATTTCTTTCTTATAATATGTGTATGAGAGCAATTAACTCTAGTTTTTAGTTGTCAATTGTCATTTTTCTATTGTAGTTTTTTTTTTCCTGACTTTACCGGATCTCAATATTTGGTACAGAATTAAACAACGTTATAAAACTACAACAAATGCATTAATTTGGACGTGATGATTCTTTAAATGGTTTCAAATAGTGAAGAGGGGAAATTGACCTTGAAAGTTGTTTCAAATTTTGCCTCATCTGATGTTCTTGTATACTCACCTACTGATCTATTCAACACCTTAGATGTATTAGTGTTAGATGAATGTATTTTACTGAAAACGGATTTTATAATATTGTTCTTATATTGTAGATACAACTAACTACATTATCCAACCTCATGTTGTGTAGACTTTTATCAATCGCTAAAACAACTAGGTGGACCATATCTAATAGACTTTTATGATTATATTCTCTTTTGTCACCTTGGCCCTTATCATCCAATCCTAGCTCCAACCTTTGCGCTATGCCAAGTTTCAAAAATATGAGCACTATTTATTTAGTATGTTTTGGAATAAATCCCCATCATTTTCAAATTTGACCTTTCTTCACCAAATATTGTGTAGGTGAGTACAATATTTGCTTATGATTTGAGCGACAAAGACATCTCTAACCTACACCACACAAAAGGTCTTTATAGGGCGTCCAAACATTTTACATTATTACGAGCCTATTTGGTGCATGTGAATCAATGCTTTTTTCCTAAAAGCTCGACAAGAATGGATACTTTACCTGTCAATTTCTGGACTTTTTCTATTTTTCCAATGAAACTATCGCTGCCTCGATTCCTCGGAGGGATAATACGGTGGATCCATCCATATGCACCAGTACGTTTGGATAACAACGGATGGCACCAATTTGAGTGGATCAATCAATCAATTCGTCGAAATTGGCATTCGACAGCGCGCCACGTAGTGGCCTCGCCTTGCAGATATTTGCAATGAGACAAGCAGAAGCCTCCAGAACCAGAAGTGCTCATGGAGAACTAGACACCTGTTGTAACCGACAAGTACCACTCCAAAGGGAAAGATGGAAAACGAAGTCCCAATTCCAAGCCTCTCTCCATCCATTCCCTGATGTTCTGATGCAAGATATCCTCTCTTTTTTTTAGCTCCAGATCTGAGTGATGATAAGATATCATGCACTGCATGGCCAAGGGCTCTCTTTGAATGCTTCGACGCTGCATGATTGGAGGTTGGAGCTAGACCATGCCACGTTCCTCTGAGCTCTGAAGTCTGTACACCTGGCCTGAAGCCCTGGATCATACCATTACCAATTACCATGTCTTCTCAGTACTTGCGCCACTCTCAAGTCTCAAGTTTGTGTGGCTAGCTTGTTTAGAATTATTATTAAGGCTAGCATGTAGATATTTAACAAATCTGTTAATGGACATGCTAAATATTAGATGAAAGGAATTAGCTAATAATAGAGTAGTTCATAAGGATAACTCCAGCACTACCTCAAATTAGAACCCTACTTTTAGTTTGTGTGCTAAGAAATTGATTGTAGTGGTTGATGAATTGACATCTTATCTAGTTCAATTCAAAAGAAGACTGGACCACCTTTATCTAGCTTGTGGAAAGAGATACCACAAGTTCATACCTATGCCTTGTTCACAAAAATTCGAGCTCTACAGTTTACTACCACTAATTTATAAGCCATCTCCACCAGTTTCTTCATACCCCACGTTCCCTGCCCCAGAAAAAAGCCAAGGCAGGAAACTGGTCACAAACTCAATATTATCGCAAGAATGATGTTCAAGAAGTACAATGTCTGTCACAACATAAGGCATTTGATTATTCAGTCTGGCACAACACAAGGCATATGATTATTCAGTTTTGCGACAGACACTCGTACAATATCCTGAGGCTGAAGGAGAAATGAAACAAGAGCAACTCATCATCGACATGATGATCTGAATTCGAAGAAATAGCATGCAGACGAACTCATCCATACAACTACAATTCGATTTCCTTAAGGCAGAGCTCCACAGCACCGCTCATTGCTACTGCTAATACAACCGAGCTAACCTACTGGAGGACAGGTGGGCAGGCTTCACATGTAAAAAAGCTTAGCCTGCACTCAGCTACCATGAGAAGCTACAACCTGTACACATCAAGAACCCCGGGACTGTACATAATGGATGCATCTGATCATCCTGAAGATAATCATGCATCTCATCTTATCTTCATGCATCTCATCTTCCTGATGAGATCATGCATCTCATCTTCCTGATGAGACCAAGGACCTCTCCTCGGACCCCAGCCTGACCAAAGGCTTCGTGGCCGCAGGAAGCCTTGCAGGCTCGGGAGCAATGACCTCCCCAGGAGCGTCTCCCCTGGGAATCAGTTCTGGCTCCTTGGTGTAGGTGAACTGCAGGTCCTTGTTTGCAGCCAAGGCTAGTAACTCCGATTCCTCTAGCCCCCTGGTTGGACCAAGGCTACATCTATCTGGCTTGTGCTTCGCAAGTGCATCCTTGAATTTCTTAATCTGCATATGGAAATAACACTCCAATCAGTCCTGATGGGTGACAACAGCCAACAGCAATCCCAAGTATAACTTAAATTGTATAGGAAATCAATCACATAACATCCAGCTGGGTTCGTGAGGGAAAATGTTACTATCCAATTAGTAAAGGTTGGTTAACATCTGAGTCCAAAACTGAAGTTGGTTTGTCTGGGTTGTCAACAAGCTCTACCCGAATTCACAACTTTAAATGGTCATCCTTTGCCAGTCAAATTTAACTTAAAAAAGCCATTATTCGTTACGTATATTCTGCAAGTATCGAACAAACTTGAACATTCGAGTCCAAAACTAAAGTTGGGTTGTGAACAAGCTCTACCCAAATTTACAACCTTTTCCATTTAGCCTCAAGAGGGTGGCTGTAATTCTGTAACGTTAATAAAGATCGTTTGGGGTATGCCGCATGTTATTTAGGACATAGCAGTAATCATATAACAGAAGAAACGTGAATGGCGATCGAATCAGGATCTTACAGTTGCGTTTGTACAACTGAAGCTGCAGAGTCGTCCCTGTGATCCCCTGTAGAATCTGAAGAAGGGCAGGACATGGACATGGAGGCTATAGCACATAGACTTGTGCTCCTCGTAGTTCACTTGCAAGAACAGCACATCTGGGTTCTGCTCTGCAAATTGACAAATCTGCACGAAATCGATTCATCAGAAAACCCACAATCCTCTCGAAAGTTATCGGATCATGCAACAGTGAATTCGGTATCCTTTTTGCCCTCACCTTGGGGTGAAGAGCACGGCAGCCGCCGCAGCCTGGGGAGAAAAAGTCGACGATGACGAGCTTGTCGCCGGCGTTGGTCAATGAATCGACAAGGTCTTGGGCGGAGTCGATCTCACGCATGTTGGGATGCAACCCCTTCTCCCACCACCTCATGGATTTCCCAATCGCAAGGTTCATGTTCATCTAAGTAACCGGACAAGAAAAATCAGATCATACTAGTGAAAGTCTTTTTTACGTTATTATACTTTTTTTATTCCTAGCCAAAAACAAAAGCTCGCGAATCAAGGATCTTATTTTTGGATGGTCAAACGGACTATATAGAAACTTCTAAGAGTAAACCTAAGAAAAGAAAATAAAATAAACGAAAACTAAATATGATTTTAGGAAGGTATGAAAACTAAATTAATTTGAAAAAGTTGGAAGAAAATAATAACGATACACGTGAATGAACTTATACGAAAAAAAAAAATAGAGAGGAAAAAAAGAAGCTTGAAAGGAACGCATGATTAACTAGTACTCTTGAATCTATATTCACCTGCGCCGGCGACGCGAAGGTACTCCGGGACGCGGTCCTGGATCTCCCCGTCCCCAAGGCTACCCTCCCGCCAGGGAACGCGGTCTTCCTCCAGGAGGAGCCCCGATCCGCACCGCCGACGGCGCCATCCGCGCCGCCACGGCACCCTCCGCCTGCCAAGGAGGCCCGGCGCCGCTCGATTGCCGCACGGCGCAACCACGCCCCTTCGCGACCGCCTGCGCTGCCGCCATCGCCAAACCGCGCTCGAACAAGGGAAGGAGAGAGAGAGGGAGGGAACCACGGCCGGCGCAAGAGAGAAGAGGAATGGAAGATTGCGGAAGCGGCGAAGGAAAGTAGCTCCTTTTAAAAAGGAGGCCCACGGATAAAGGCAAACCGGATTATTACCCCCCGTAAAATCGCCGCGTCTTTTCTTTTAATCTCCGTAACTTATTTTTAATCTTCCGCCTATAATTATCTCTCCTAACCCTAGCGAGAAGCACTGACGGTCGTCCGATGCGCCTCACGGTCCTTCTTTGCCCGCCACGTGGACCGCAAACTCTGGAATTTTCTCCGTCAGTGGCTGTAAGAAATTCCGGAGCGGATAAAATATTCTGGATAAGAATAAGGAAGCGGTTGTGGGGCTCACATGTCACGCGGCCGTGGGGATCGGGGAGGCGTGCGTGGTGCGCGTAGCTCCGCGGGGACTCGTCGTGGTCAAGATGCGGAGGTGGGGCGCAGTCGCAGAGAGGAAGTGACACGTAGAGTACACGTGATGTCAATATGTCATCTGCTTGGATATATAGAAGAAAAAGCTAAAAAAGATAATAGTAAATTTTTACTACAGAATAACACCAATTATAGTACTATTTTTTTTTTGAAGGGAACCAATTATAGTACTATAATTAAACTCCTCAAAAAAAAAAAAAAAACGACGTCCATGAATAACTAGATTTTTAGAGTTGTCTTAAGTTATTTTTTAATCTTTAACCAAATCATAGAAAAAAAATGTTAGCATTTATGGTATTAAAGTGGTATCATTAGGTTTATCATAGAATATATTTTCATAATATGTTTATTCAACTTTATTGATTTTGTTCTTTTTATAAAGTTAGTCAAGCTAAAAAAAAAATGACTGGCACAGATTCTAAGAATTGATTTATTTGGAGATGTAAGGTGTATTTAAATTGTTTGTACACAACTCAAGCAGCGTTATGTTCGATGACATGTATTCGAATTCAAGATGATGATCTAACCAAAAGCTTGCCACTTCAATACTGTTCGATGACATGTATTCGAATTCAGCAATAATAATTACGTCGAAATTTAGAGGCACAAGTTGACTGTATGCAGTAAATTACACATTGGTACAGAAGTATCAAAGGATTAACATCTGGTAGCCGCCCAGCTGGTAGCTCATCTGAGCTAAAACTTCACTTCTATACTAAAATGTATGTAAAGGCCGATTTATCCCCGAAACTTTGCTGAATTGAAAAACAATTTTGAATTCCAGACAACGTGTCCCTCTTTAAACTCACTCTAGAGATGGATGGAGCCACTGCATACAGGGCGCTGCGTCACTGGCTCCTCCATCCACCGTGCATACATCTCCCAATGGAGTAATAGCTCATCTGCACCTTTAAACCTCCAATGTTCTCTTTAAATTTTTCAATAGTCTGCAAATTGAAATGTACAATGTTCTTTTTCAACAAACATCAGACCATGGGAGGAACCAATCAGCCTAATGTGAAATGTCCAACAGGTTGCACTAACAACAGTCAACAGATACCCTCAACCTCTGATTGTCACTTTCCAGTTCCAACCTAACTTCTGAAATCTGTCAAAATCTGGAAATAAAAAATGTGTCCTGCTTTAGGAAGCTTTGTTAGCAGTGATTTCTTCCAAGTTGTACGATCATTGGTTTTCCTTTGAACAAATAGGCATGTGCTAGATTTCTGCAAAACCACAAATGAGATATTTTTAAAAACTCATGGTTTTCATGGACTCAATAAGGAAGAGTCATTTAAACAGTTCAGATTATATAAAATACTCATTTGGTGGAAAGGAAGATGATGTGTGCTCTTAAGAAAAATCATACAATCTATTCATTTTATTTTTGGTTTTTTGCCATATCTAGCTGTCTAATGAGCTCAGGTTGTAGTCCCAAAATTAGATAAATTAGCAATGAGTCATACTGTGCACAATTACAAGCAGGACATCATGTCAATAACAAAATCACTAACCAGGGCACATTGAGCAAGTTCAACCGTGGGAAATGTGACAAAAGCTTGACCACACATTCGTCTTTTCTGCAACAGGATTAAAAATTTGAAAAAAAAAACAGACAATAAGGAGCACAGCACCAGCATGACAGTAACCAGCCACAGCAGCTTTCCACATAATTTTCACTATGATAAATAGCTTGTAGATTTTTGTGAAAACAAGTTTATTTTTTGGATAACTTTAGGGGCCAACTCGATAATATACCTGCATTAAATTAACTTTATACTTAGACCCAACCTTGCACTTTCCATGTGTTCGAGTACAGAGCCTGAAGAGAGAAGTTAAAAAGGTACCTTAGTAACAAATTGAGAAAATACTGCAGTGAATGAAGAAATATTTCTTCGATGGTCCTCTTTTGGGGAAAAAAAAAAAGTATTAACACCGATGCAAATACAGGATATGCGACAAGACAAAACGGGTTAAAGAATGCAGCATCATCTAGCTCTTTGTTACTTTTAAGATGTTTCATCTAGGTGCCTAGGTCCTAAAATCTTAAGCACAAATGCAGTTAACATGAAAGCATGTTGACTGAATCAAACCATAGTTCTGATGATGGTGCATGCTTGCAGCCATCTCTTCCATTCACAGCAGCAATTGATCAAGATCCATTTACTAAGCCAAGGAGCACACAAGCATGGTCATTGACTCCTAGGTAACAGATCTTTGACCTGGCCTATCTGCACAACCACATAGCACATCTTAATCACTCAGCAATACATACAACTCAGACGTTAAATTTAAGGTAAGACTGCAGTCAACATGCAAGACTGCTCAGGTGTTCCTACTGGGCCTGAGTTGCACAAGTTGGAATAAACCTCAACCTTAGCAGTTAATCATTATATTTTCAGACCCTTTAAAGGTAAACTACTAGATCCCTAAAAAATTTCACCTGGGACAAATAACAATGAGGAAAAAAGATAAGAATCATTGCATCAGGTGACTCCTTTTGTATTGTCTTAGGGGCAATTTTTATCTGAAGAGAACCATTGCATCAGAAAAAAAAGATAAGAATCTTGACTTTTTGTCCAATGAGTAATAATGAACAAACAAAGAGTAGTTAACTTGAAGTACTGCGTTTTCCGTTTTGATCACTTGAAGCTCATTAGAACCAATGCAACAGGTTTCACCCCCACTGCTTCATGAGCAACACTTTTATCAACTGCAGGGCTTAACAATTGCTTCATGCTTTGCACGTTTTCTTTTCTGTTTATCAATATATCTTGCTGTGATAGATAAAACATGCATGAATGATTTAATAAAGACACCACAAGGTTAAAGTGGAAACACAGAAGTAGCAAGTATATCAGATGATCACTAGATGATTCAGCCCTATGAGGATGAGTCACTTGCGATGGTAGTGGTAGCGGTGGAGTAGGCAATGTCATCCAAAATGCAGGAAGGTACATCTTGTTCATTAAAAGCAGAACCTTTGATCAAAATGCATCCACACATGCAGAATAAGTTAAAAAAAGGCAGAGAGGCATGCCTTATGAAGTTGTAACAATGGGTGCATTGGCTGGAAATCCTAATAAACCTAGTTATAGAATCGAGGGACGGCAATCAGGGATTGACAACATTTGTCAATATGTTTCCATCTTGTGGTGGATATGTGTACCTGAAACAACTGTAAGGCACTCAAATCAAGCTCAAGAAAGTGACAAGTATAAGGATTGCCAACAGTATAAAAAGGCTTCAGCATAGTTAGCCAACAGGTGCATGATTGTAAAACTTTGCAACATCGTAATATAAGTGAATCAACTAAGTCAGCATACAGTAGTATAAAATTGATGCTAGTTTGGTTTTGGTTACTTTCCTGAAAAATGATAAATGCGAACGGACCATATATACTTTGCATGATAGCACACAGGCCTTTTTAGACTGAGAAATATTGTTTCAAATAACTTTCAGCTAGTTCACAATCTGACATGGATATCTCAACCCATAAATTTCAACAACCCAAGAATTCTGTCCAGAGAGAGAGAGAGAGAGTCATGATTAGCAAAAGAATTATGTCTAGGAATATGCGGGTAAGCTTTGTCTTAAATTTTGTAGGAATCTAAATTCTCAGTAACAGACTCAAGGTGCGGAGGCCGGAGGGAATGGATAGTCCACAGTGATCTTGGGGGCATTGGTTCAGCAGTCGATGTGTGGTCCTTCTGATTTTGGGAACTAAATACTTGGTACCTGGGACGCCCCATGCACAAATTGGTCCTGATGCTTCAGGTAAGAATCATTTACATTTGGACAGTTAGCTCACTCGGCAGTCAACACTTTCCCCAGAAACCTCAACCTGCAATGCCATCCCTTAGCTAACAAGGCAATGCTTGACACATGGGTTGAGATGAGCACGATGGGGCATTTGACATGAGAAGACAAGGTTAGTACAAGCAGCTAAGAAAGAGAGTCTAAGTAACCTAACAGATTGTGTGATAGACGAAGCAAACCTGTTCAAGGGCGAATGTGCGTGATTGGCTCCGCCTCATCCCTAAATTCTACAAATGCACAATTCCTCAACCTGCAGCAGCCCAAAAAAAAAAAAAATGGTTTTAGAAACTAAACAAACATAATATTCCTCAGCCAGCAACAAACCATCAAAATGGTTTTAGCAACCAACTAACATAGGAGACAGGTCGGTATACATATACATACTTGACCAAATATAAATGAGACATATCTATGACACACTAGACCATTCCAGCATCACCTAAACAGTTACACAAGATAGATTATGCTTTATTACTGCAACTAATTCAACATGTGAAGCAGACAAGATGAGAGAAGTACTTTACATCGGAACAGGAGCGGCCGGATGTGGCCCCGTAGTGAAAGAAGGGGCGGCCAGGCGGGATAGCATCTCTTGCGTGATAGCCTCAGAGATGCCGCACCAGCAGCGTCGCTGCCACCGCTGCAGAGGCCGCAGCCCCGTGCTGCTGGTGCAGAGGCGGAGGTGTTCCGAGGGTGTTTCGGGCGCTCCTTGTAGGTGGTATTCGTGGATGGCGGATGGCGGGTGGCCAGCTCCCTTGGCGCGCCCACCGCCGGCGGACTGGCGGAGCGCGGCCACGCAGAGACGCCGCGCGGGGGCTGCCGCTCGGCGACGCGGGCAGGCGGGGCCCGGAGGAGGCTCCAGGTCTGGGCCTGTAACTGATGTGATTTTTTTTTTGAGAAGTGTCTTGATGTGAGGAAATTATTGGCTTGTTGGAGGCCCGGCTATCACGTGTCCATGGTGGTCTGCAGGCCGCCGGGTTGTTGGACACGTGAAAGGCCTCTGGGCTCTAGATGCGAGGTGCAAAACGTCCCGACGGCCCACTGAGCGCTGGGTATATTCATAGGCTTTGCAAGCTGGGCTCAGGTGGTTTCGGATGCGGAAAGGGCGAGAGGCCGTGGTGGCCGTCTTACTTGATGCTTGATCGGACAGGTTAATTATTCTCCGATTGAGCAAGTATATGCGGTATGCCGTATGCGCTTAATTTTTTACCAAAGCTATATATTGACGCTGCTGCAACATTTGAAGAGTCCTTGTATTTTTTCCTCCCCTCCCCCATCGTGGTTGGAACAGTACACTGATCGATGCATGCCTTAATTTGGGACATAGCGATTAGCGAGCGTGCGCTCTTACCGTCCGAATGCATGACGACGGGAAATGGACGAGCGAGGCCACAGCCGGGCGACCACCAATTCAGATCATTGTCAACATCCTATCACTGGTAGTACTTGTACATCTGTCCTATGTGACATGCATGACGCGACCACAACTCGTAGCGTAGCGTAGCGATCATCAATCCACCGCGACCGTACAGTAAGTAAACCGTGTGCACGTCCTCCTAGACGTCGTCTTATCGATTTCGATTATAAATGAGTGAAAAGGAAAAACGCCTTTTTTTTCTCTAGAAGAAGACGCGCCGGCGGTGAACATCAACGAAAAGTGCGCTAGCTCACTAACTAATACTAATAATTAGACGTGTGGAGTACACGATCGGGGCGGATTAAATGGGCAGCATCAGCGCGTCTGTATCATCGTCTTCCGGTGTCGCCGCTCCCGGTTCTAACGAACGAGCACCCATGCATTCCAGCGCACGCATTCGGAGGTCAACGGTTTCGCTCGATTCGCGGCTCCGATCCGGCACTGTGGTTTCAGCTTGTTGCATGCGTTTTGTTAAGCTGGCCACCACCATGGCCGGCCTCCAGGCAAGGCAGCGTACTCATGCCCTCCGCGTTGTGCCCACGATGGAACGGCGACAGGCGCCGCTGGGACGCGCAAACGCGGGCGGCGGACGCGAGGGTCATCGTGTCAGGTGGCGCGCACCGATCAATCGAGCACCGGCGATCCGCTCATCCGCGGCTGTCGCATCGCATCGCACCGCTGGCCGGGCCCTCGCGTAGGCAACTGGAAGTTGGAACACGGTCGGTCAGAAACCGGGCGTTCGTAACTGTAATAAATTTTCCCAGCCTGGCCCATCGTCGACTAGTCGCGCTGCCGCTATATTTGGACCTTGAGCGGTGTCAAAACTCAATTGAGAGAATTGCCTTCGATGCACCAGCTGGTTCTAGTTTCGATGATAAACTAGTGCGCCGATAAAAATAATAATAATAAAAATAAATGATAAACTAGTGCGGGCTCCCGGCCCATTCCGGGGAGTCGCTGCACAGAAGTGAAGTCGCTAACGGCGCATGCATCAAATGGGCAACTCTTTGAGTGACTCATCTAAACACCTTCTTCCTCTCAAAAAAATAAAAAATCTAAACACATTCTAAGCTATCCGCTCTCCTTTTTTTTTAGCAAAAACTTCCAAGCATTGTCCATCCACAGTCGTGCATGCATGCTGTCTAATAATCTTTGACTAATCGAACGTTAATCCGACACTCTTCCACTCTCTAGGAATAATTAAGTACTATAACCTACTGCTAACGAACTTTCCGGAGGAGGATCATGTCATATACCAGATGTAGTAAACTCCATATTATATTGTAAACAGCAGCTTATTGGGCCTAAACCCACACGCTGTCTGAAAAAAACATCTAGTAGTACTAGCTTACCTAGCCCTTGCTTCTAAAACTCTCAGAACCGCCGCATGCAACAACGCGCAATTACAAAACGTGTCGAAATAGCCGCCATCCTGCTGGCAGGCGTCGCAACTGTTGGCCACGACGACGACCGGCCGGGGCACGTCGCCGTCGGAGTTCCCAAGTGGCACGGCATACTCAACCGGGCACACCTGGCTGGCAGATCCGCTCTCCGCGATGGCGCGACGCAACCACACGCCGGAGAGGACGGAGACCGAGCTTCTTGGACGAGACGAGACCGAGAAAAAGTGCAGAAAACATCAAACCAAAACTATCTAGCAAGTAGAGAAATTGCGGATCCGGTTTTGTCATGGCTGCTGATAGCGCCCGGGCGATTGGTCGGACTTTGCAGAGGACAAAACGTAATCCTACTACTACTACTAGACATTCCACGCATTAATTGTAGCCGTTGACATGGCAGTTGGCACGCAACAGTGGTTACCGACCGAGGTGCATGGTACGCACAGTTGGATTGGCAGTGGCCAAACGGCAAACATCTTTCGGGTATTGCCAAATGCGTCTCTCCCTTGTTCGTTTTCGCGGCACATTTATGGGCGCTTCAAGCCCCCAAAGCTTTCTCGCATACTAGCACTGCAAAAGGACGCTTGAAGCACAACGAATATATACGAGCCTGTGTGTATGTGAAATATAATGTGAATAAGTTGACTGGATTGCTGGCACTGCTACTTTTTCCAAGCGTACCGTTGAGATGCAGGTACACCAGATGACCAAGACGATTGCGCTGGTACAGCTAGTTCTCACACGTACCGCGGTACCTGTGGACACGCATGCACATCGATCAATTGCAGTCGTGACGTCTCACTTTTTCGTGGAGCAGTATACGTATTATACATGACCCGGTGATGGGCTTGTCACGATCACGAGAACCTAAAGCTGCCACGACTGTTTGTAGCACGAGCAAAAGCGCATCACTTGACCCAGGGAGGATCCAGTCACTTGAGTGGACAGGGACAAGGGCGTACTCTACCAACCACGGGAAAAGTGCGCAAGAAATAGGGAAGCAGAGAGCAACTAGAACGCGGGTAGAGCCACCAAACCTTATCGGCTCCCATCCGGCCCGGCCCCCGTCGGCGGGCGCATCACGCTACAGTAAAAGGCCGGCAACCATCGTGGACCGTGGACGCCGTAGAATATAGCGCCCGGCGTACGGCGTACCACGACGGCCGCCGGAGGGCAACAGCTTTGCACGCTTGCGCTGCGGTGGTACGGCCTCGTAGCACATGGGTCTTTTGGTTCATTTTGTCCACTCTTTCTTTTCTGGTGAGAGCGGGCACACGGCGTATGTACTGTATATACGTACTTTAAACGCTAAGGCTGGCCAATGAAGCGGTGCCTCGTAAGTTCGGTCAGAAAAAGGCCGGGTGTGTCGATAGATGCCGAGGAAAAATACGCCATGTGAACAATGTGGCTGGCGGGACACGAAGATGCGTGCCACGGCGGTGAAGCGTAGAGCTAGTTGCGGCAGTAGTTGGGACTGTTTGGCGGTGATTCGAAGTCAAGGAGTAGCTAGCTCGATGTAGTAAGTACACGTACACGCCATGATAGGTACATATCTCTGGTCTTTAGGACCCAAGAGCACAGTACAATCATCATCCATTGTGCCTTTTCATCAACCCGAACGGATGAGATCCTACATCTTTGTGGGCGGGCATTTATTGGCAGCCAAGAAAGAAATGCTTTGCGGCACGATTTGTAGCGGAGACGGTGTGATAATAAATCCTTGATCATGAGTGCACGAGCGAGGTTTGCATCTAGAAACATGAGGGAGATGGATGAGTGTGGTGGGGTCCAATGCCGTTTGGCTTTGGCCTGCTTTTGGGGGTGGGTTTCTTGGACACCAAGGCCTCGTTTAGTTTAAAGTTTTTAACTTTTTTTTCACTCTCCATCACATCACATTAAATACACCAAAAAGGCGTATGTTCGGGGTATGAAATGTAGGTAAAAAAAGTAACTAATTACACGGTTTAGATGTACATTTACGAGGCGATTCTTTTGAGCCTAGTTATTCCCCATGGTAGGATAATATTTACCACAAATGGCGAAAGTCGCGCATGAGTGTTCATGGGAGTTCCGGGAGTTCTTTCTTTAAAAGTTTTTAACATCTAAACGAGGCCCAAGACTGGACCGAACCAATCGGTGGAGACCAGTGCGGGGGCCACGGCGGCAACGACATTTTCCATGGCACGCGCCTGCACGAGCCCAAGCGCGTCAGACGTCGCGCCCAAAGAGAGCGACGTGGGCGGCAGCGGATTAAACTGGCCCGTCACCACGTGCAGTGACGTACACCACAGCCTGCGCCAGCGGACGGTTTGGAGCAGTTTCAGAAAATTCAGTAATTATACTCGTGGCTCGACGATCACAGGTCATTTCTAACATGAAACCGTTCGATTTCATAAAAAAAAATGGGCTGGAAAATATAACTTTGATTTTTTAATGGACTACACCTCCAAGGCCGTTTAACATTAGACATTATAATAGTAGATCTTAAAAGCCCATGACTAGATGTTGAAATATGTGGTTGTAAAAAAGTGTCACATCGGATATTTCGACACACATTTAAAATATTAAACGTGGTCTAATTACAGAATTTGTCTACAAATGCCGAGGCAATTTATTAACACTAACTAACAATTCATCTACATTAAAGCACGTGCTACTATAGCGATTTAGTGTCTAGTCATGACCTAATTAGGCTCATTTGAATCATCTCGCAATTTACAAGCAAACTATGCTATTAGTTTATTATTTTGTCTTGATTCAATATTCCATACATGTGTCGACATATTAGATGTGACATTTTTGGAGTTTGAAGTTTTGGATCTAAACCGTAATATAAATTAGTAAATTTGGAAGTCTAAAGTTTGGAGGTTGTTGACAAATTACATTGAAGAATTATATTCATTATAGTATTACTAGAGATTTATGTTCCAACCCTGTTTGGTTGGAAAAAACTTTTGAAGTCAGGACTTAAAAAGTCTCTTTTAGTTCCTATGAAACCAAACAGTAATGACTTCTTTCTTTGGTACTTTTTGCTAAAAGTCACTAAAAGCTCCTCCTTGAGAGTCTTTTTCAAGTCTCTAGGAAGACTAAAAAAGTCCTAAGACTACTTAACCAAAAAAAAAATCACAACTTATTTTGCAAAGTCCCAGGACTACTTAACCAAAATGGGGCCTTAGCTTAGTTTGCATCGTTGCAACAGAACTTAGCGCACTGCTATAATACCATTCTTCTACCTAAATAAAAGAAAATTTAGCACTTTACGACAACCCAAATCAAGTGGACGACAACGATAGATCGTGTGCGCAAACACAGTTGTCACGAGGCTTGATTTTCAAGCTTTTATGATTATGAAAAAGGGTTTTCGTTGGATCCCTTTCTCAAAAAAAAAAGTATCTGGGATCACCACCGGCCAAATATATCCACTTGGTCAGTGTCTCTCTTGCTCAAGGAGCAAACAAAAGGTTGCACACAGCTGTCGAAAATGCAGTAGCGTACGTTATGGAAACGGCCACTTGTTGAGCTCCGTGTTTTTCTGGAAGAGAGCACGCGTGTCGCCCTCTGGCGCGGCGGGGATGGAGAGGGCCAGAGGAGAAACGGCCACAACCGACGGAGAGACGGCGGTGAGTCGACAGCTAGCTAGACGGCCACACCTCCGACGATCCGTCCGGCGAATTGTGACGCACATGACCTGCGTGCCGTTTGTCACCTATATATGCAGGTCGAATCTGAGCTCCTCTTGGCCTGCAGTTGGTGACCGGTCGCCACTCACCAGGTGGACCTCGGCGCAAGACTGCGATTCATCACCTAATCACGAACATGTCCTGATACCTTACGAACATACCTTCAGTCACCGGCCAGGTGCCAATTGATCTAGTCCATGTCCAGAAACTGGCGAGCAAGGGAATTCCTTGTGATGCAAAAGGTTATGCAGGCCGGATTCTCGGGTAGTTAGTCGTCACGTCCGACCCGCCGAACAGGGTCTTCTGGCATCATCTATTCCGGTGATATATGGGGTGCAGAAAAATTAAAGAAAGCCGGGAGGGAGGAGGGAGGGTTTAAAGAATATTATCTAATGCGTGCTAGTGGGCCGTAGAAGACGTCAATCGCCGGATAAGCCACACTAGAAAATCCGCGCCCTAATCACCAGACTGAAAGCAACCTGCATCTGGGCATCTGCATCATCCAAATTAATTAACCTAAATCTCCCGTGTCCGGGAGAATTGATTAGCGCGGGCACAAACACAGGGTGCGCTGAGGAGAGAGAGAAAGAGAGAGCAATGCCGATTTATTTTTTAGAGCTTTTTCTTTCGAAGAAATATTGCTTTTTTAGAGCTAGAGGCTAGAGCCATCTTACGTCCAAAGCTGGCGTTCTTTATTGAACGAGAAAGGACAACGAGCACTAGAGTATTATAGTAGTACTAGTACTACTCGTAGTAATTAGAGGTGAGCGCCAATGAACGGGAGCCTAAAGTTGTGACGTCACACGGTGCAACGACTTGGACAGTTCGATCCGATCCAATCCAATCGAAACAAACCACCCAACGGCAGAGCCACGGTGAGCTGGTGTGGTGGTGAGGTGACCAGCTACTACTACTGCCGGAATTGTTTCTGCGTCACTCCGGTCCCGGCGGCGCCCTCGTAGCCAAGGGGGCCGACGAGGTTGAGGTGAGAGGAATAGAGAAAGAATATTCGCGCCAACTCGCCATGCGACAATTATTATTATCTAATCTATCTATACTAGAAGTAGCTCCTTGCTTGTTTATCACAGCGAATCTCACCGATCCTTCCATTCCATTCCTCTTTGCCCTTCACCGATGCACCAACATCAACCAAGCCAGAACCAGCGCGTGCCGTGCCGTGGAAACGGGCCGGCCGGCAATACACCGCACGGAAACCCGGCGTCCGCTGCCTCCTCCGCCCCACCGCGCCGCGCCGCACAAGCCTCTTGCTTCCAACGGAAAGCAAGTCAAGCCATCGTGTGCTGCGCGCGCAAGCGAAACCAGACGAAACGCAACGGCCAACGGACCTGCGGCGACGCCGTCCCGTGGCCACGCGCCCGCGCGCACGCGGTAATTTCACTTCACCCGTCCGGACAGACCGACGGCTAGGTCGGTTTGGGTTGGTTAGGATGGTTGTGCACGATCGGTTTCTGTTGTTTCCCGTGTCGTCTGTCTGTTCCGTTGGCTTTTTCTCGCGCGTGGAGAGACGTCGGCGAGGGGCGCGCCGCTGAGGTTTCCGAAAGGAGGATAAGGCTGCAGGAGCCGGCGGCGGTAGGCCACCTTGCGTTGCGCCTAGCCATTGCCGCAGCCGCCGGCCGATCCAATTGGGGGCGCGATGAGGACGACGTCGATCGCCACCCTCCCTCAAATAATTGGCCGGATTTGGATCCCAACAGGGGCCGAGTGCCCCATACCCCTGGCGTCGTCGCCTCGCGTGGCGATGGCGGCGAGGACCCCACGGATCGAACCACCTCTGTGTGATCCGTTCATGGCCTCGACCCCATCGCATCGCATCCATGAGACGGCTACATAGATAGATATCGGAAAGGCAGGCAGGCGTAACCGTGCGATTCGTTGAAAGGAGAGAGCAACAAGTGGAAAGGGGTACCGGTACAGGAGGAAGGAACGGAGCTGCCTTTACATACAAGAGGTGATCAAATTCATTCATCATCACATAATGGCATGTCGAGCTCAAGCAGCAATTAATGGTAGTACATGTACATATAAAGCTAGCGCTAGCTGGCTCATCAAGCGCCCAAATTAACAACTGATCAATTCGTAAATAAAATCCACCAGCACCGCACTGCTGTGCTGACGCAGATGCAGGCCCCCTAATCTACCTTACCCCCATTTCATTAATCAATCCTATCAGTAATCATTCAGGCTACTGCTAATGACACAATCAGAGAGAGAGTAGTACTATGTACAGACACAAGGAACCTAGGATGGGGGATTATAATTAACAAGGAGGCCCTAATCCCCCTGGCGGTCTGGACGGATAATAATCTAGTCAGACCCGAGGTCAGTAGAGGCCGGACTTGGCGGAGGTGACGACGATGCATCAGCGGTTCGTCACCGACCCCAATCCCAGAAGAGACCAAGATATAATCAATCAAATCAAGCAATTAACCAACCGAATCATGTGATCGATCGATCGGCCGAGGCGCGCGGGTGGGCGGCCCGATCGATGGATCATCGCATCATCAGGCTTCAGTACTTCCAGAGGTCGGCGAGGTTGAGGACCGGGTCGTCGAGCTCGGGCAGGAACTGGTGCGACGACGACGACGGGGTCACCGCCGACGAGATCTCCGCGTAGCCGCCGCCTGCCGCGTTGGGGTCGGTGCTGAGCCCGGTCTCGCGGGACGGGCTGACCACCGACGCCGTCTGCCCCGAGACCACCTGCTGCTCCGCCTTGCAGTACCTCCGGATCGCCGGGGGCAGGTCGCTCGCCGGCAGCGAGAAGTACGGGCTCGAGTAGAACATCGGGGCCTGCTGCTGTTGCTGCTGCTGGTACTGCTGCATCTGCAGCAGCGCGTGCTCCTCCATCTTGATCGGCAGGTAGCTCGTGCCCGGCGCGCCGGCGTGGCCGGAGGTGGACGCAGGGCCCTTGAAGTCGATCACCTCGTCCACGTCGGCGCCGACGAGCGCCGGCAGCTCCGCGGAGTCGAGGAGCTCGTTGAGGAAGCCCAGCGAGCCCACGCGCTCCAGCTCCGCGCCTGCCGCCGCCGCCATTGGCTCGGTCCTCGCCGCCAGCTCCTTGTTGAACACCTTGCACACGGCCCACTCGTCCTGCACGCAACAACAAGAACGAAAAAGAAGCGGATTTAGGCCACCGGCCGGAAAAGGGAAAGGGAATTCCAAGCCCGAACGAGTAATCAAACAACTGGGCCGGCCGGACCTTGGCGGAGCGCGGGAGCGGGTGCGGGAGCTTGCCCTCGAGGCGGAACTCGTGCATGACCCAGCCCGTCTTCTCCCCGCGCGGCGCGCGGCCGCGGTAGAAGACGAGCGTCTTCTTCATGCCGACGAGGACGCCGCGGCCCCTGAAGATCTCCCTTGTCCTTGCCGGTGGCCTTCCAGTAGCCGGTCTCCGTGGCGCGGTTGGTCCGCGTGCCCGTCGGGTACTTGCGATCCTTGTGGCAGAAGAAGTACCACTCCTTCTCACCCATCTTGGCCCTGCCTGGAGAAATCAAACGCTTTTCAATTAGCTAGGCCGGCCATGACATGATTTCCAGCCGAGAAACAAGTACTGCTAGTACAAGCACATGCAAGGAAATTAACGAAGAAAGAAAGATGCACTTGCTGAGGAAGGACATCAAGGAACTAGCTAGCTACGAAACTAACCTGGGAGGTCCCATGGCTCGCACTTGTTGAGGTCGACCTCGCCGATGACGCCGGAGATGAAGCGGTGGTTGAGGGGCCTTGTGGGTGAGGTAGTGCGAGATGATCTCCTCGTCGGTGGGGGGTGGAAGCGGAAGCCCGGCGGCAGGTCCAGCTGCGGCCCGCCGGCACCCGCATCCTCCACCTCCGCCTGGTTTATCATCACCGACACCTCAGACATGTCCGCCGCACCGAGAACCGACCCAGCAGCCTCCTCCTTGCACTCCAAGCCTCCACCGATCGGAAGCGGAAATGGCAGCCTCAGGCAGGAAAGAGAGAGATGGTTGGGAGTTGGAGGCGTGTGTGAAAGAGAGAGGTGGGCTGAGAAACAAGGCAAGGGGCTTGGAATGGAGGAGCGGAGGGGCTGCGGTGGCATTATATAGGATCGAACGCTCGCTGTGACGGGCCGGAAGCGCAGAGCCGTGCGGAGGCGGCTTGTAGGCGACGGAACCCGTCCGGCGGGGACCGGCCGGGGCGGGCAGCCAGGTTCACTTGTTACCGCCAGCGCCACGAGCTGTGCCTGGCCTCCTAAGCAACTCCAAATTAGGCCTCGTTTAGTTGTTACAAAAATTTGCAAAAGTAGCTGCTTTGGAACTCAGAAGACAATCAGAAGACGCGTTTCGTTTGTTTGTGGTAAATATTATCCTACCACGGCGTAACTAGGCTCAAAGAATAATCGCCTCGTAATGTACATCTAAAGCTGTATAATTAGTTATTTTTTTACCTACATTTTATACTCCAAACATATGTCTTTTGGTGTATTTAATGTGATGTGATGGAGAGAGGGTGGAAAAAGAGTTAGAAACTTTAGCCAACTAAACGAGGCCTTACCTGTCCTAATCCTGATGGCCACCAAATTACCTGTCCTAATCCTGATGGCCCGTGTCCAAATCCTGTGCCCCGCTTCTTCCCCACCCCATCCACTGGCCTGCGGAATATTCACTCGCAGCTAACGCGGCAACGAAACGGTCGATAATTGTTTGTTGTAAGAAAAAAAAAAAGATGCGGTTGAGAATTAAAAACCAGAGCTCTCCTTTAAAATGCCATCACCACAATCCTTTAAATACAGCACGGTAGGAGTTTTGCTTACTTCTCTGACCTTTGAAAACGAGTGGGGAACAGAGGAGCCTGTCTATCTATTTATCTGTTTGTCCCCACATGCCAGCGTGAAGAATTCAACCCTACCCGGGCTGGGGCAGCAGGATATTCTCTCATCCCAGTTCCTTTCGAGAAAACGGCGAGAAATCCAGATTACCATGACAGGGCTGGTGATGGCTGTGGTGCTCGCGTCCGTTCGTCGCATCTTTTGGGAAACTCCTTGTTCGTTGTCTACTGGACGCGCGTTAACATCACACGACGGCCCGGCGGCAACGGCGACAATTTTGTGCAAAGATACCAAGGGCTTTACACCCGTGTATGGGCGCAGCCGGACCAAAAAGCGCAGAAAATTCCACGTTTTCCCTTTCAGAAGGGGGCACGCTCGGTGTCCGTAGTGCCATCAGGGGCTCGGTCTCAGCCTCCCTCCCAAGGCTTTCACACTCATCGAGTTCCACACATTAATAAGTTACCGAAGGGCAAAATGTCGAGCCATGACGTGCTTCTGTTCTGGCCGGAAATAGCCATCGGTGATCTTTGTTCCCATCCGTGTGTCTTACACTGATGTAGCAATAACCAGGGTGTATCTTACACTGATGTAGCAATTTGTTCTTTCCATTATTCGGTAGAAAAACTCAGAAGATATGTTAAGAACAATGTAATACTATTTAATATGCTCTAGAATTTTCCTCGAGCGAGACTGTTCCATCTGAAGACAGATTCAAGGTCCAACGAATGCTGCATAAGAACCAATGTATAACCAACAATGGGAAACTTAAACAAACATTTCAAATATATCTTATATTGATTTCTATATGGATTATTTTGACCGGTAGCAGCAGTTAGGGAATCTAGCCGAAGTCCCTGCACCCTAGTCGTTGAAATGTTTTGCATTATCATCAGTCATAAACAGATAGATAAGCATACGGATTCAGTATCATCATATATCCTTCTCTGAAGGTATACATTGCATCCTTCAAAAGATGCACTTGACTCACCGGGACCCGTTTAAAATTTCGCGGTCGGTGATCAGCTCAAACAATCAAGCACGCATCTTTCCTGTCTCAGAAGGTCGTCTGTCTCAGTAGGTGTGTCATGTGCGGGAATGGAATGGAAGCATGGGCGCCAATGCAGGTATAGTATGCGCCAACAACAGCCTCGACCGAACCGGCGAGATTCCTGCGTACGCGCCCGACTAGAGGCCGCGATACCCTGCTGCAGTTGTAGTAACTCTGCTTCTTCCACCCGGTTTCTGTGCTGAAGCCATTCTGCATTCTGGTACTGTTGTCCGGGCGATTGGATAATCGTGCTTGCCTATTGTTAGTGTGGCGGTGATTTACACGTGGAACTGTTGTATTGCCTGCGTCCGGCTGGCCTCATGAGTCGCGTGTCGCAATGAGCTCAGCTCCAGCTTGATCTTGAGCCGGTGCAGGATCAGGTGGTACACAGTGGTTGTAGTATACTACGCCTCACTTGGGGAGTTGGGGATAAGAAGATTCCTTTTCTTGGAGATAAGCATCACAAGGGAATCGTAGGACGTCCAAACGGCCGAGACGTAGTTGCTGCTTGAGTGTCCTCTACTGTCACCCGGCCGATCAAGCGTAGCGGAGGAGCGAGAAAAACTCTCTCCTTGAAATACTCCTTCCGTTCCAAATTGTAGTTCACTTTTGGCTTTTCTAGATGCATTGATTTTCTTTATGCACCTAGTTATACACTATGTCTAGATACATAGTAAATTAAATGAATCTAGAAAAAATCAAAGTGAACTACAATTTGAAACGGAGGGAGTAGATTATTTTGTTATCGGAGATCTAAAAAAGTTACTTGAGTGATACAACTCCACCACCACCAGAAATAGAAAAACACGTCTCTGATATCTCCTCCTACGCAAAAAAAAAAAAAAAAAAAAAAAAAAAAAGACAAATATAGGCGTGTGTGTTTTCCCATTTATTTACCCCTACGGGCTTGCTATACAATTCTCATGAAAATAAGTTTAGCCTATATGTTTGATGGAATGCCAAGCCAATGTGAGCAAAACTTATCTATTGTTCAAGCTCAACGGAACGAAACATTGACTTCCTAGGGTCCTATGTGAAGAGAACCACAACTATAGTCCAAGCTATTGAATGAAGCACAAGGAGAGGACCTATCGCATAAGGCCTCCTGCAATGGTGTCGAGAACCCGACTAAATTGCGCCGAACCCGACACGAGATCGTCGGTCGTTGGGCGAAGAGAGAGGGAGGAGGAGGAGGAGGTTTGGCGCGCCGGCGGGCGCCGGGCGCGGGCGCGGCGTCGGGCATGGGGGGTGGCGGCGCGCTGGGCTGCGCTGCAGCGGGCGGGCGGTGGTGGAGGGAGGGGCGCGTGGGAGAGGCAGGAGAGAGATTGAGATAAATTTTCTTTATTTGCTTGTTACCCCGAAAAGATTACAGACCCCTTACTTATATAGCCCGGCTAGTGGGACTTGTATCAAGAAGCAATCTCTCTAAAAGGTTTCCTTATGGATTGGAATACCTTTTTACAAGCATATCCTATTTATCTTCCTAATAAGGGTCTTCCTTATAGATGGAATATCCCCTTGCACACCAAAAAGCCTAAGATAATCATAGATAATTTCCTCCTTTATTGTTGAATTAATTGTCAAGAATCCAAGGGAAGGGAGAGGAGGAGGAGGCGGCGGGCGCGCGCTGCCGCCCGGCGGCCACTGGCTATTTGGTGCCCCTCGGGCGGGCGGGCCTGTCCCTTCAGGCCCCTATTTCTTGGGTCATGACAAATGGCAAGAAAACACCTTCAATGTACTTGTACGATACAAAGACCCGTAGTTAAAATGAGGGATATGAGAACACTCAACATAATAATGTTGCTAGTTAAAAGGAGGGATATTTTTTAGCGAGCTAGGCCAGTATTTTAGCTCGTACAATGCAAGTTGGTTCGCAACTCACATGAATAACGAGCCAAACCTGTTGTCCCAAAAACAACTTTCTTTCCTCATCATAGCTTTCCTAGCTAATTGCGTGTGCCACTTGGTTCGCTTCCTTGCTTAAGTGCTCAATGGATATCTGCTCAACCCATTCCAGAGACTATATTGCATTCATCATAAATTGCAACAGCGAGTAGTAAAACCTCCATTACTCATAATCTCAACAACCTCCATACAGTTGGATTGGACGATCAAGCGAGTACCTCCTAATATCAATCCCTCTTTTAGAGCATATGCTTCCGCCCCTTGGTGCATCCACAATGTGGGGGATAAAAGTACATGATGCGACGATCATTCCTCCCGACCCATCTCTGACTATTGCACTAACACTTCCACATCCCTGATCATCATCATAGGAGTCATCTATGTTTAACATAATGTAGCCTTCGTGAGGTTTTCTCCATCTTTTTTTGCGGCAAAGAAAAATTCATTGGTACTAAAGCAAGTTACATCCTCTCGTTACAAAAATAAACCAAACTACTCCAACTCGTTGATGTGAGACAAGAAACCTTGAAAAGCCACAAATTAAACCATCTAGGATCATCATCCCAAACAGATATGCCACGGACACAAACTCCGATGTCGTAAACTCCCTGTTTTCGCTGCCATCTTATAATTCTTTGCAAGCGAAAGGATAGCTAGACCCTTGATGGAAGTTGAACATTTTCACCATGTGTTAACCGTGGCCTTTCCCACCACATATACTAGCCACGAGTCAGAAATAAGTTTAGCAAGTCCTATCTCCAGACCAAGAATATGCTCTCCTCTATGAATTGTCTCTTCCAGATGACCACATATCACATCTTTTCTTGCCTCACTTTTTGTATAGACATAGTTCGATGTATAAGAAACAATTTTTTATCTCTATTATTTAATTACAAAGTTGCTTGATTAACATATACTAATTAATACATAACTATACTAGTGTTTACGATGGGACTGTCCTTGTGTCTCCGCCCACAAAAAAAAATGATTAATAAAAAGAATAGTTAACTTTTGTTGTTTTGATATGGAAGACACATAAACCATGTATCTCAATTTTTATTTGGTGTCCACGAAGATACTTTTTTTGTTTATAAGTTCACGAAGATATCCAGGATAGCAAGAGACCAAGCAAGAGATCGCAAGAGATCAAACGCCTCTTTTGCCGTCGCAATACAGGTTCGCGGTGTCAGGCCCGAAAAATACGGACCCCACCTTGACAGGCGAGGCGACGCGACGCACAACGGGCCCCTTGGTTCGGTCCTGGGATAACTGTGCGCGCGGCGCGCTCGCGTCAGCGAAGCCGGCGCCCTGCGGCACCCGGGCCCAATGGACAACGAACGCTTTCCGCAGTCCGGCGCGGCGCGTGCCGCGTCCCATCCGTTCGTTCGTCGGCGCGGCCGCAGGTGCACCAAACCGCCCCAGTCCCCACCGCCGCAGCGCCCTGCGTGCCCCAGCCGCCGCCCTGCGCCCCCAGCCCATCCCCTCCAGCACAAGTGTCTTTCACGGCGTTGCGGGCGCTGCGACGTCAACTCACCGTCCCACTCCGACCCAGCGCGCGGGCGCGACAGCGAGCGTGACCGCGCGCAAGCCGGCGGCGACGGGACGGCCCGTGCCGTCGTGTGCGACGGGCCACGTGCGGGCCAGCCAGCCGGGCTGAAGGCGTAGGAGAACTACTACGCCGGCCCGTTTGTTTGACTGATTTTACTCGTGTCGACGAGGTATCCGATGGTAGTTGTGTTACACAGGCAAGAGCTCTCACGCTAGAAGAGCCCAAGTGCAACTGTGCAAGCCGTAACTCTTGCATACTACTTCCGTACAACTAAAAGATAGAGTTGAATCGGACCACCACCACCTCCTCTTCAGTCGCGACACGTGGTAAGAATCTCGCGGTAAGTAGGAGGAGGATACTAGCAATCACGATCGCTGACGACGGGCTGGCCTGGCCTGCTGAAAAGCCGACGGGCTCTAGCCATCTGCTTGTCACCTTGCGGCTAACCTATCCAGTTAATCCAAAGCGATGATTGATTGATTGGAACAGTAGTAGTAGAGAAGTATTTTAACCGCCCACGTTAGCGCTAATAATAGGGCCGGTGGCACGACATAATCCGTAGTTAACCCGCACGCGTGGCGGTAAGTCTCGAGATCCCAGCCCGCCGCGCCGGCAGCGGCAGCCGGCCGGGCGGCGGTCTCGCGATGCCCGGCGCCCCGCCGCGGCCGTACGCTGCGCGGTGGTTACTGAGTAGGCAACGACGAAATTAGAATTATCATATGCGCACATGCTGACGCTGCTCGATCGATCCCCATTATCCACGCATGGACTTTATCTCCTACTCCGGCCTAGTACGAAGATCAACTACAGATTTTTTTGTACTGAAGATGATTTTAGTCATCAGCTGGCCGGTAAAGGGCGCATGAGTTGGTAGTTTGGTACAGATCGTACGAGCCCATGCGTTTTCTGGGCAAAAACAAGGAGCGTACGTCCACTGTTCGGGGTGCTTTAACAATGGGCGGATCGGAGTGGAGTGCGTGGATCATCCGTGTACCCCTAAGATTAGGCTCGGAGTGGAGATGATGAGTCATAACATGGCGCTAAGACGCTTCTTAAGATATGGTTAGGTAGCATCAGAATTCAACGCGCCTTGTCAGCACGTATGCACACATGCATCAAAATATATCATATCAAACCAAAGCTTGGAGCTCGTCCGGTACCGCGATAGACGCCGGGTTCGATCGATGCATCATCCTTTTTCCTCGCTCCTGTTTTCTGGTCAGACATACTATGCAAGCACAGAAGTGTCCATTCTGGCCAAGACGTCATACGTGTGAGATGCAGCCATTCCATTGTGCGATGCGAGAAGGATGCGCTGGATGCCAGAAAGCCCAGAAGGCCGGCCACATTATTCCCGGGCCTGCTACGACAAAATGTGTGCAAGCGCGGCACACACCACAGCTTGATAGCTGGACATCTGCCGATGAAGTCACATCGTGCCATTGGCTTGACTTCCATTTACTGTTGAGTACTCCTATTTGCCTTGCAGTTGCATGAGTGCATGACAGCCTGTTTCCTTCAGAGGACCCATTAATCAAGTTCTACGTGCAGCGTGTGCTAGCTGCATGTCAATGCACGCGACTCTGTCAAAAAGGATGCTCGATCACATAGATGGATTGGAATCGTGCTGCGTGCTAGGCTGCGTTCTGCTCCTCCGTGCTCGTAGCAAGAAAAACGCCTCGGAATTTCTGAGCCATTTGAAAGCGGTGGCAAGCAAGACACGGCCACGGGCCACATGCCGCCGCCATGTCCGTGGATCGAGCATCTCGTGCACGCTGCACGGACGTGTGCATGCGTATACATGGCCGCGGCCGCACGCCACACGCGGGCAGCGGCACGCACACGCGCCGGCCTCCGTAGCCACATGCTCCCACGGCCCGTTGGCCGGGGACCTATAAGGCCTAATGAACATGGCTGGCTCGCTAATAATCGCCGGGTCATACTTTCGTGCATGCGGGTTTTGGAGATTAGCGAGCTATTCGTGCTGCTTCACCAACACACCCAAGCAACTCGTTCCCGACGGAGCAAGCGACATCTTAGCAAGCATGGCCCCGCCCCGCCGCCCCGGCCGTGGAAATAAGAAACGCGCGCACACACAGTGACGCCCTGAGGGATGATGGATAAAACAATACAATGCGAGTTCTTCTATTGTATTCTGTCTAGTGAATTCCGGTGAAGCGCACACGTTGGTTGTGTGTACGTGCGGGGTTGGTGTTCGCTGAGGTTTGCATGGATTATTTCGTGCGGAATTCAATTCGTATCGGTCCCCGGCCCCTTGTCAATTTTGGAAATGGATGTCTGTGTGCGCTGCATGCGTGACTCGATCAATTTGCAGAGGATGGCAGCATTAGCAGAATGGTGTTATCCTTTTTAAGGGTTTCTTGATGTATTTGATGGAATATAGAACAACTATTATTACTAGTAAGTTCGGTTTGTTGTTTGGTGGTTATGCACCAAGACACTATGAATCAACTCATAATCTTCACTATTAGAAAAAAACGCAAATAACAGATAGAAGTCGCGGTGTTCAATCTATGTTTTCTGACCATGTCGTTGTCAACGAGCACACAAAGTTCAATACCTGATAATAAAAGTGATGCCGGTGTACTATTGTAGTTCCTCTGTCGACATCGCACAACATACCATAATCTCAACGGATGAATGATAGAAAAAAAAATGAAATGCTTATGGACAGGATATAATAGACGAGAAGGCTTAAAACAAACTATTAGATGCAGGATGCGTTGGTGCCGCGTGGTGCCTCTCCATCCTCTGGTTTGATTGTTAAGTGATTTTCATGATATAAAGGATAAGCTGTTGAATTCTTTGCGAAGTACAGTAGTATACATTTTCATTTGTATGGCGCTAAACTGTTTACGATGGTTGACTTGCTGGTCAGTTGTGCGTAGCTGTACCTGTGGAGCAGTAGTTGGTTGGTGACCGACCTGAAAATATCATCAATCAAATCCTTCACCGGGATATTATATAGACGTTTTTATTAGCTTACAACGTACACGAGAATGACGAGAAATGCATCCATCGTGCCTGTCCTCTCACAGGCAGCATGTGTGAAAGAAGTGTGTTCTTCCGTGTCAATTGTCATGACTCGTGTGCGATGTGAATTTTTTTTTCGATAAGAAAAAATTCCATTGATGCTAAAGCAAGTTACATCATCTCATTAAAAAAGTAAACTAAACTACTCCACCTCCATTGATGGGAGACAAGAAAACCTTAAAAAAGTCATAGATTCCACCATCTAGAATCACCATCCCAAACGGATATGCCACGGACGCAAGCTCCACTTACCGTCGAGAGCAACGCGACACGGTAGAAATGTCGAGAGCAACGCGACACGGTATCCTGTTGCCTGTTGCTTTCAGTTTCTGCACTGTACTACGTATACCTACTAGGAGACTTGGCGCGTCCTGCTAGGCGTCGGCCTAGCTCATTCCCGTCGGCGACATCCGTGCAGCGATCCCGGAGGACAAACCGGGAGCAAAACGCTCGATCCGGCCGAGGCCCGAGGGTATCACGTACTCCGATGGATACCGACGTCAGAAAAGCCACCGGACAGATTGGAGCCTGTACATTCCCATCACCCGCACGGGGACGATGACGTCTGGGGATCGCAATCAGCCAGTCCAGGCGAATGTAGCATTTGACCGGAACACACACACACACACGAAAGCAGGGGCAGAAGACTTCAGATCTCCTGGATCCGGCTCTTGACCACGAGGCTCTGCCTGCTGAATTGTCTCTTGCGTTCCAGACAGATCGACCCTGTTCTGACTGCGCCTC
This sequence comes from Hyparrhenia diplandra, assembly GCA_015847255.1. Taxonomy (NCBI): domain Eukaryota; kingdom Viridiplantae; phylum Streptophyta; class Magnoliopsida; order Poales; family Poaceae; genus Hyparrhenia; species Hyparrhenia diplandra. The sequence continues at coordinate 117,609 of JADLZK010002491.1, forward strand.
GTTGTCCTGAGCACCGTGGCGTTTTGGTGGCACTGCCGGCAGGACGCTGGATTCGAGGACGACGAGGACGCTGTTCCGATATGCTACGATATGGCGTCCTACTAGTAGTTACTAGCAGATTATGGCCTGACGATCTGCGATCAGGAAAAGCAAACCTCGGGCCACTTTCCATACATATATGGTCGGTTCTAAATGGTTTATGATTTTTTTTTTGTGACTTTCAGTGGGTAGTTGGGCCACCCGTAAATGAAGGATTGGATTTCAACAGCACAGGCCCATCCCAAGCACAGTTGTGCTGGCAGCTCCGGGCATGGCCCAACCCGGGCGTACTGTAGACGACATGACGGCTTGTCAGTATTGGACGCTGCATTTGCCCATGGCAAGTGGCAACAACCATCAGCCAGCGGGATTGACGATTAGGGCATGTTTGATCGGACACCGGGATGTTTAAGAGTTGCCTGGAATTTTGATGAAATATGTCTCACCAGGTAAGTAGAAGAAGATACGTTAGGTTGGAAGCTTGTGGCTCAAAAGTTTGATAGACATAGAAACAGTGGCGAATCTAGAAAAATAGTCGTTTGGGTCGGCCTAAACTTAGACACGTAACTATAGGTGTAACACCATAAAAATAAACATATTGCAAATAGTAAGATTTATACATGGATAAATGTTACAATAACATATTCTGAAATTCTCCTTCTATCTGCTAGATCATTCGGAAGCTCGTCAAGTTAACCTCGTGTCGTGAGATCCGTGAAGAACGTTGAACCGCATTGTTGGTGTTTGTTGCATTTGTATCTCTTCTTGAAGATCCTCCATCAATATTCTCCCTTACAAAGGGCGAACGTAAGTGGAGGTATCGGGTCGGCCTAACCCCGACGACTTTCCAATATCACTTCGTACATGTTTTTTTTTAGTTAAATGCACGAATAGGGTCGCCGAGAGTCACGATCAGCTCCGAGCCTAACCTCACCGATGAGGCGCCTCGCCCCGTGCATTGCCCGGGGCTCGAGAATCACGGAAGTCGGGCTCTTGAAACCCGAGGTTGATCCACCGGTGATTAGGCGAGAGCCGGCGAGCTCGGACCTCACTGGACTATCAGACGGCGGCTCGCGAGCACTCGATCTCGGCCGAGGCAAGATCGAGCTCGAGCTCACCGCCCCCGTGAACAATCGCGGGGAGGAACGGGTCGACGAGCCCACGAAAATTCTAAAAGCCTCCGCGAGAATCTTGTTCTCACGGAGCCTCGATGAGCTACACCGCGGGTCTTTCGCAAGCACCCACGATCAAACCTCAATCGCATACGACGAGGGGGCCCCCCACGGCGAGAGTCGCCCGACGGACAACATCCGGGAAAGACCTCATCTCTCCCAAACGCTCGGGGCTAATGTGGGGATTGATATTTGGGACACCGCAAGAGTTCCCAACTCGTCATCAAGCAAGCAAACGCGACCCCGGTCTCGATCGCGCGAGGAGGCGAGCAAGATGAAGACGACCGACCACGGCGCACGAGGCCTTCACCGCGTATGAGCTCCCTGCACCCGGACGAGCTTGAGCTCCCACGCGCGAAGCTCCCGATCGGGACCCACCTTCCCGCTTCATTCGAGCTCTCCCCATGACGAGCCCCCGTCTTCATCACACCAAGACCTCGCCACGGGGACCTCTTTCCGACTCGCTCGAGCTCCACCGCGACGAACCCCCGCCGGCGACCGAGAGAGCTCATCCACTGCCTTCTCGAAGAAGCTGCGGTGCGGGAGTTGGTCAACAACTCCCCACGACAAGTTCAACCACTCTCGACGAGCACTTTGTAGCCACGCGTAGAGCTACGGCTACGAGGGAGAGGTCATTTGACCACCTCGCCATACCCCGTCGGCTCCAACAGGCTCCGCTATAGTGCCGTCGCGGGTACATACGGGTACACACATGTAATGTAACCTTCCAAATTATAGGGCCCACATGTACTAATTATTGGTACGGCGACCTTTAATAGCCACATATGTGCACCCATAACCCGAAAAGTACTATTAACTATTCCAACCGGGATCCGTTACGAGGTCATTGCAAGTATTACAACAATTTTCATACATAATCGAGTAAAAACAGCGGAAGACTTATATTACAATAATTTTACAACCATTTATTTAAAACAAGTTTTACAATATAAAAGTAGGAGTAGCGGAAAGTTTATTACATATATGACACTAATGAGACCACGCCCACGGGTCTCACTTCTCACTCATCCTCACTATCTTCCTCGATGAATCGTCATGCAAAGACGGTCCGGGGGCGACATGACTTCTCGGGTCCTGCAACATGGGTCAACAAACCCCGAGTGCGGGAGTACTCAACAAGACTTACCCGACTAAAGAAAATAGGAGAAGACTCGGGAATCTTTGGTCTAATAGGATTCAAGGTAAGGTTTTCGGAAGAATCAAGGACTCTTTTTGCAGAAAAGCTCACTAGAAGTGGATCCTTACTTTCAACATTTTAATTTCAATTTAGTTTCTCACCTATTCTAGGTGATCTTGCATTATAGCATACACTTGTAGAAGTTCCATCACTTATACCATCTCTTCATAGTTTCATATTTAAACTACGATGTAAGTGGGAAACCGAGTCTCCATGTCCGAGAAGCACGCGACGATTTCAAAATCGATTAACCCGGTGGGGAATTCTTTCCACCACGACATATGTAGCACCTAAGCTTGCATATATCAACCCTTTCTTGGATACTCAAAAACGGAACCGCGTCCCACGCCACCCGAGAGTACCGTACACCTCCAATCCGGGACTTTAACCCACGAGGGGTAACATGTACTTCCGCCATCTCTCCACTCCCCGGTCTTGGCGTTTATGCGTTTTCGATTTGACACCCCCAAGATCGGGCTTCACGGAGTATCGCGTCGAACTAGTTTCGTTTCGTCCCGGGCGCGGACGCCCGAACAGGCGTGCCATTGGTCAAGACCTCGGCAGCGGTGCGTTCCATAGTCTTGGTCCACATTGCTTACAACGAATGGTCCTTAATTGACAAGCCGAAAATACTACAATCGAGACTCCATTCTCGGTGCAAATTACCCGACCGGTCTCAACTTCAACACCATATCCCGGTATGGTTTTCTCATATAACATCCTTGTTCATCAAATGCCCACTCGGGCTATCATAAGAGACTTGTCACATTTGACTCAAAAGACTAACTATTTTAGCATGGCTAAGCATTCTAACATTTTACCAAACGGGCTATCAAGGTAGATATCGAAATAATCAAGGATGGATAATGCATCAATTAGGTTGTCACTCAACTCCTATTACCTAATGCAATAGCTTAATTAAAGGTGATATAAAACTTTATAAAATTTAAGGAAATGTTTAAATGAACAGGGGCTTGCCTTGATTGACGAAATATCCCGACTTCCGGACGACGGATCGCAAAGCACTCGAGCTAGGATCAAGCGGATAGCCTTCCTCGGCGACTTGATCAACAACTTCTCGATCACCCTCGTTTACTATACTGAAAAGAATAACATATGCTTTACATGATGCCGTGTATATAAACATGATCGCGAGGGTGCATGAAAAGATAAACATTTGAGTACAACTTTCCTTCACGATAAAGTTGCAATCTAACAAAACCAACTTGTTGAACTACTCTACGAGATATCATCACCATTGCCTAAGAAGCTCTCAAGGACCACTTGATAACTTGGCATGGTTTAGGGTTCACAAAACAATCCAAAATTCACCCAAAACCCTAAGTTATAAAGCGCTAAACAAATTGTTTAACACATAAAATGATAGGGCATAAAATAATAAATATTTTAATTTTCTCAAAACAAGCTCAAAATTTTTGTACAGGTAAATCATGTCATAAAACAGTACCAAAAATAATTTTCATGATTTTTGGATAAATAAAACAATTATTAAAAATCAAGGAAGATGCATTTTTCAATTAAAACTTGTATTTTTAAATCATGTCAAAAGTATTCAAAATTCAAGTTTCATATTTTTCATGGATAGACATACCCATGGGAAGACTACACAAAAATTTTCAGAAATTTTGAGCTAGTATTTGAATTTATACAAAATTTGGAAAATCGGACACTATTCAAATAAATGAAATTGAATAAAACATTTCAAAATTGGAAAAGGGTTTCGGGTTGAATCTTGGCCACATTCGTGCACGCGGCCGGGGACATTCATGGTCGGAATCGTTCATGGTGGGCTGGGTGCGGATGAACAAAGGGCAAGCCGCCCGGTTATAACGATGTTGGGCGGCACGCGTTCACGCGTGCCCGATCGCAAGGCGGCACCGGCGGCGGCCACCCACGGCGGCGGCGGCGCTGCGTTTGGCCCGGCGATGAACGAAATGGAAAACTAAAGACATGGGAGGGCGGGGAGCTCAGCGTGATGCCTGGGACGCCAGTCTACCGGGCCTGAGGTGCGCGGCTTAGTCGACGGGCGGCGATGGCGGCTCCAGACGGCAAGACGGCGACGTCCGGTGGTGCAAGGCGTCCTACCGAGAAAAGGAGAGGTCGATCCACGACCACGACGCAAAAATGAGTCGGTTTGTGAAGAAAAACCGACGTAAAGCTCACCGAGCAAGGATGGCGATGACTACTGGCTTACGGCGAAGGCCACGGGCGTCTAGCCGAGGAAGACGGTCGCAGCGCCGATTCCGTGGCGGCGACGCTGGCTGCGTCGCCCGCAGGTGCAAGGAAGCCACGGAGTCACTGCGGGGATTGGTTTAGTGAAAAGATGGCTCGACGGCGACGAACAACTACGGCAGTGGGGTGGTTCGGCGGCGGCGTTAAAGAGAAACGGCGACGACGCCGGCTCATTTTATAGGCATGGGGGTTGGACAGTGGCCGGGACGTCGCTAAGGTCCCGAAATGGCGCTGGTTTGGCGAGCTTCGCCGGTGGGGCGGCGGCGGCGCTGAAGCGCGCGGCGATTGGCGAAGGAGAGTGGTCGGTTCTTTGTTCATCTCTAACCCTAACTTTGAATTTTCAAAATTACTCCCAAAATTTGAACTAAACTCAAAATTTCCAAAAAGCAACTTGCCTTAAATTTTCAAGATCTACAATTTTCACAATTGGAAGATTTTCAAATTCTGCCTCTAAATATAACTTTTTGAAAAGGGGTCAAAAATTTTGAAATTTGAATTCAAAATTACTTTTTAAAATCATGTAAGAACTTGAAAAACTTTGTACACAACTTTTGTTCCTCTCAACAAGATCTACAAACTAGCTTTTGGAATTTTTCTCAAATTTTGCTTAGATTTTGAAATATAGAAAAGGGGGTAGAAAGGGTTTCATTGGAATTCAAAATTACTTTAAAATTTTGAACTAAACTTTGAAAACTCAAAATACCAACTTTGTTCAACTTTGAAAAATCTACCTTTTTGCTTTAATAACCATACCCAAATTCTTGATAGATTTTGAATAAAAGAAAAGGGGACAAACTAGGGTTAGAATTTAGGGTTTCCGACAAGGGGGATAAGTTAGAATCGATTCCTCTCGGCGTCTTTTCGCCCGAGCGGCGAAACCAAACATAAAATAAACTCATTTTAGTTCAATGCAACACATGGTGAGCTAAACTTGCATGCTTTACAATGATTATGATGACATGTCATGTTTTTAGTAAAAGTAACACCAAGGGTGTTACAACACCTTCCCATCGGCCGGTATGGACGCCCCATACCGAGAAGACGTCTTCCAATCTGCGATTAGTGACAGCGGCGACGCGACGACCACGCCCAAACCGCGATTCAGCGTCACGACGATGACCAATTTCGACGCCCATGGCACTCGGGAGCTCGAAGGGAGCTCTCGGCGCGCGGGAGCTCGGACCGAGAGCTCTTCCACATATCTACTACCCCGCACATACGTTCTTGTTTCTCCAAGTCCTCAACCCGAGGGAGCTCATGTTCCCTACCCTCTTGCGACTATAAAAGAGGAGGTAGGCCTGCAGGTTGAGGCGAGAACAACAAGGTTCACTCTCCACAAAGACAACACCCACTTTCGATATTGGCACTAGCCTCAATCACGAGAGACTTGGGAGCCCTCTCCCTCTCTCGACCCGCTTGTACTCGCCCGGTATGAGCGTTTGAGCTCGGATAGTGATCACACGGACTAGGAGCGACTTGCCCGAACCGGTATAAATCTTGTGTCATTGTCTCTAGAGCTAGCCCATCTGAGCACGCATTAGCCGAACATTCTTGTGGCGGTGGTACTAGACCACGGCGGTTGGCGCGCCGGTAGGGGCGGCGCTAGTGCGGCGTTTCTTCACTCCGATGGCTTCTTCCGCTTCACCGACCGGCGACGCGGCGCTAGCGATGCGCCAAGCACCATCGACTTCTCTCCGCACCGGCCGGGGCGGTCCGTCATGGAGCTGTCTTCACCCGCCCGGCGCGGCGTGAGGACATCCCCGATCACCTCCGCGGCGCCACCGACTCGCCCTCACGAGCATGGGGCGAGGAACTCGACTTCCGCGCCGATTAGCCCCATCCGCCGCCGCGGATCGCTTCTTCCTCCTCATCGAGTACCGCGCTCCGAACATCGGGGACGCGAGCCTACACAGGCTTTGTTCCGCGATGTGACCTTCTCCACCGCCAACGTCATCCCGCAGCCGGCGACGAAGAGGCGCCGCGGGCCGACGAGTTCACGGCGGCCCACGCCGGGGATGTACCGCGACCGGCGGCCGGGGCCTCCCACTCCCACCGGGGCGACGAGCGCCCACCGGCATCCACGAGCTCGAGCTCGCCCTCGATGGATGAGCCTCATGGATTGCGACCCCACACGCCCGCTGCTACATGTGCGACACCCCGAGGGCGGTGGAAGAGGTCCGCCTCGAGCGACGCCCGAGCACACGCCTCGCCTGGTGTAACACCCCGTGGTATTATTTACCGTTAAGTTATGGATTTGGACAAAAATAAGTTTAGTCATGTTTGGTTACGCGTTGTCGGTCGAAAAGACACGAAAAAGATCCGTAATCCGGAAGTTACCCCCCTTGTCGGAAACCCCGATTTGAAACCCTAGTTTGTCCCCTTTTCTTTAATTCAAAATTTATCAAGAATTTGAGGGTGGTCACAAAAGGGAAAAGGTAGAGTTTTCAAAGTTGAGCAAAGTTGGTATTTTGAGTTTTCAAAGTTTAGTTCAAAATTTTGAAGCAATTTTGAATTCCAATGAAACCCTTTTTACCCTCTTTTCTTTATTTCAAAATCTAAGCAAAATTTTACAAAACTTCCAAAAGCTAGTTTGTAGATCTTGTTGAGATGAACAAAAGATATGTACAAAGTTTTTCAAGTTTCTACATAATTTTAAAAGTAATTTTGAATTCAAATTTATTCCTTTTTGACCTCATTTCAAAAAGTCCAATTTGGAGGCAGAATTTGAAAATGTTCCTTTTATGAAAAGTGTAGATCTTTGAAAATGGAGAAACTTTTATTGTGGCCAATTTTCAAGTTCTATTCAAAAATCAAAAGTAATTTTGGAAATTCAGTTTAGGGTTTGAATTAGGGGAGGGGAAAAAGAAACTTCGGCCTATGGCCGATCGCCATGGCCGGCATCCATCTTTTCGCGCCGCCGCCATTGGTCGTTCCTTCTCGCACATAGACCACACTGGTCGACTTCGCGAGACCTCCGCCACCTCCCCATCCTTTTTCTCCATAAATAGCCAAGCACCGGCCGCTCTCTCTCTTCCTTTCTTTCTTCTTTTTCCACCGCCGGTCAACTCCGCCCGCCAAGACTGTCTCGTCGTCGCCGAGCCCTAATCGCTCAAACCACCGCCTCCGTAAGCTCCAAAATCTTCCCACGTTTCTTTTGAGCTAGCTCGCGCAGCCCCGCATCGCTTGAGCCGCCCGGCCAAGAACCCCTTCTTCTTCGCGCCGACGAAAACGCCGCCCCGCGATCCGCTCACCGTCAACCCGGCCGCCACGCGGTGATGCTCTCACCTTGCCGTTTGTTGTTCTAGCCGCCTTGATGCCGTGGTCACGGCCGGCTCACTCTTTTCCATAGCCGACGCCCGTCGACGCGCGGAACGCCGACGCGCCGCGATGTCGGCCGGCGCCCGCATCCGTCCTCTCCCGCCCGACCACCCAGCCTCCGCCTCGCCTCCGACCTTGCCAGCTTGGCGCATCGCCGTCGTGGTGAGTCCCCGAGCACGCCACGCGCGAGTTCCACCTTTGCCACGCTAACGCCGCCGGAGCGCGATGTTGTTGCCGGCGCGTCGCGCCGATTGCTCGCTCCGGAGTCCGTCGTGGACTCGTGTTTGTAAATTAGGAAAGTCTGAGGGGGTTAAGTGAGAAGTCGTGACTTGTTTGAATAGTGCTAAATAGTATCTTGTCTTTGTTTATAATTTTGAAAAAGTTCGGGGATCTTTTTACAAAATTTCGTGCCAAGCCTTGGCAGTCGCACCGGGCCGGCCACATCAGCGTTCCTTTGGGCGGTCCATTACTGTTCATTATGGACCGTGTACAGTTTTGGGCCGTACAAAGATCGAGCCAAAAAATCAACCCGAGACTCTTTTTCATTTATGGAATGTTTTATTCAATTTCAATTGCTTGAATAGTGCACGATTTTGTAAATTTCATAGAAATTCATTTATAGCTTCAAAAAATTCTAAAAATTTTTGTGTAGCCTTCCATGAGTATATCTACCCATGAAAAATATGAAACTTGAATTTTGAATACTTTTGGCATAATTTAAAAATACAAATTTTAATTGAAAAATGCATCTTCCTTGATTTTTAATAATTATTCTATTTATCCAAAAATCATGAAAATTATTTTGACACTGTTTTATGACATGATCTACCTATACAAAAATTTTGAGCTTGTTTAAAGAAAGTTAAAATATTTATTATTTTATGCTCTATTATATCATGTGTAAATGATTTGTTTAATGTCTTATAACCTAGGGTTTTGGGTAAATTTTGGATTGTTTTGTGAACCCTAAACCATGCCGCTATCAAATGGTCCTTGAGAACTCCTTAGGCAATGGTGATGATATCTTGTAGAATAGTTCAACAAGTTGGTTTTGTTGGGTTGCAACTTTATCGTGAAGGAAAGTTATACTCAAGTGTTTATTATTTCATGCATCATCAAGCATCATGTTTACCATTCCATCACGCTAAAACATGCATCATCATCTACGTGTAGAGTATACGAGAGTGAGTCGGATCGTGATGATGAAGCTTTGGAGAAGGTGTTGACAAAGTTCGCGATGATCAAGTTTCAGAGAAGATCCGTCCGTCGACAAGGATAATATCAAGTTTGACTTCGACAATCTTTCCTCAGAATCTGACTTTCCCTGTAACACAGGCAAGCCCCGGTTCATTTAAACATTCCTTGTGTTTTTACAAAGCTTTATATCACCTTTGCTTTATATACTGCATTAGGTGATAGGAGTTGTGTGATAACCTAATTGATGCATTACCATTCCTTGATTATTTCGATATCTAGCTTGATAGCCCGTTTTGGTAAAATGTTTAGAATGCTTAGCCATGCTAATTAGTTAGACTTTTGAGTCAAAATGTGACAAGTCTCTTATGATAGCCCGAATGGGCATTTGATGAACAAGGATGTTATATGATAAAACCATACTGGGATATGGTGTTGAATTTGAGACCGGTCGGGTAATTTGCACTGAGAATGGAGTTTCAGTGTAGTATTTTCGGCTTGTCGATTAAGGACCGCTCGTTCGTTGTAAGCAATGTGGGTGAGACTATGGAACGCACTGCGCTCGAGGTCTTTTGACCAATGGCACGCGTCTGTGCGCGTCGCCCCGGGACGGTCGAAACTAAGTAACGACCACATACTACGGTAAGCCCGATCTCGGGGTGTCAAATCGAAACGCATACAACCGCGCCTTTGGGAGTGGAGAGATGGCGGGAGTACACGTTACCCTCGTGGGTTAAAGTCGGATTGGAGGTGTACGGTATTCTCGGGTGGCGTAGGACGCCGGTTCCGTTTTGAGTATCCAAGAAAGGGTTGATATATGCAAGCTTAAGTGCTACATATGTCGTGTGGAAAGAACTACCCAGCTGGGTTAATCGATTTCGAAATCGCCGTGCTTCTCGGACATGGAGACTCGGTTTCCCCCTTACATCGTAGTTTAAAGATGGAACAATGAAAAGTTGGAATAAGTGATGGAATATCTACAAAGTGGATGCTCTAATGTAAGATCACCTAGAGTAGGTGAGAAACTTAATTGGGATTAAAATATTGAAAGTAAGGACTCAATACTAGTAAGTTTTTCTGCAAAAAGAGTCCTTGATTCTTGCTAAAAGTCTTACCTTGAATCCTATTAGACCAGAATTCTCGAGTCTTCTCCTATTTTCTTTAGTCGGGTAAGTCTTGTTGAGTACTCCCGTACTTTCGGGGTTTGTTAACCCTTATTGCAGTCTTGACTTCGTCTTTGTTTAACCAAGGTTATGTCGGTGAGCTCGACATGATCTGGTGTCTCCTAGTTCTACCTAGCTTCCGCAAATAAGTTAAGTTTACTCAAATGTAACTTATTCACAATTTGTAAAATTAATGTTATTACTCTTCCGCACTCGATCTATATTTTTGCAACAAATATTGTAATGTTGTAGCTACTCCTTTATTGATCTTGGTATGAGAGTGGTGTAATCGGGGTTTCGATGACACCCGACAGACTTCTTAAGTTATTGGGTGCATCGCATAGATATTGCCGAGGTCTTTGGGGCAAAAGACAGGTGTAGGTGGGCCCGAAGAATTAGGAGGTTACATTCTGAGTGGTATCGAGCTCATACTTAGGATCAGCTACAATATTACTTTTTGAAAACTTCAAAATGATTTTGTAATCTAAAAAGTTTTGAAAGTAACAACTTAAAAATGATCTTCTTTCTTTCCTTATGCTTCTTTGGAAGCTTTTCGTGAAGATTTTTCCGACGAGTCAAGTAAAAGAGTTCAAGAAGTTTTCATGTCATCTTTTGGAGAACAACTAGAGAGTTAACTTCACCGACAATGTTACGCTAAATGCTTCTCAACATTTCGTTTGGTGCGGTGAAGATAGTATATAAAGCCCTATAACCTACTAACATCTAACATAATGAAGGGAAGAGATACGCTTAACATTGTGAAGACGTATAGGACAAGCATGTATCATATCATTCATATAATGTTGTGACTTCCTCCTATCAATCGGACAACTATTCTTCTTTAATAGTTGTTTGCCCTAAATTTTCGTCCTATACCGGGTTTTTGATTAATGAACTTCCATTTGATAATTTTTGCTTCATAAGTTCCAATCTTTGGGAGCTTGTACCTTGCCATGTTAACTCTATGTAAAAGCCTCAGTATTCCTTGATTTCTCAATTCATGCATGTGTCGAGTTTTGATTCTTTCCATCCCGACACATGCTAATCCTTCATTTTGATAGTCAACGGTGTTGATTGGAAATTACTATAGTTGTGTCCTATAGTGGAACCATGATCCGTGACCGAGGAAGGGTCTATGATCATGATTCCCAATAATTCACGATTACCGTGCTTTCACCTTCGTTGAAAACTCTTTTCGAAATTCATATCCGAACTCCTCTAAAATTTTAGAAAAACCCTTATGGGTTGCAATCTTGATATCAACTTTGTTGTTTTGCAAAAATTCTTATAAGTCAATATATATTTGACACATTTTCTTTCCCATTACTTGTCCCATGGGATTTGTCACCTTGAAATCCCGGAATTAGGTTTTCTGTTAAGGGGAAAGATCTTCACATTCCAGATTATTCATGATTATCTTGTTGCATTATAAGTAAATATCATTGCATTGCATATGTTGATTTTAGCATTCATATAGTGCACATGAGGTGTTTCATATGTTTTATGAAATGAGTTTTTTTTTTGTTATTGATTGAGAGCTTGGTAAATTTTTGTGAATTTATTAGATGTTTAATAAGTTAGTTTTTTATGAATGAATTTTATCAATGTTGGGTGTTGTTTGTGTTCTCTTTGCTAGTCATTGTGTGCAACTTTGGGTGAACCCTAGTCCGGCTAGGATGTTATATGTAAGTTTTGCCACGGCTTGTGTTGCGCCGTGTGGAATCAAATCAAGTTTTTGTTGGGTCTCTTAGACGACCCTCGCTATGTACATCTCTCTTTGATCTTCGATAACTCCTTGGTTTTACGCCTAGAATCTTGATTGATTATTTTCAAACTCTTCTATCCAAACTCTTCTAGAATTATATCATTGGCTTTGGTCTTGAATCACCTCCATAGTGACTCTACGCCTTGGAGCTCCTTTGTTTGTTATCCTTCGTTTGTAAGTCCTTAGTCACCACTAATTTTTATCATATGGATTCTCTCTATAGTTGTGGTTTTGGCCATGGTGTTATGATTAATGATTTCTAATCATGATCCATTACAAAACTACACTAAGCATTCCCTTGTCGTGATTTTTCTTGGTTATTTATCTATATTCTATCCAGAAGACTTGTATATCGGATCAATTGCTTTGTGAGTTCCTTACGAAAGTTACAAGAAAGGTGACCCTTGAAGAGCAAGTCAGCGACATCAACATTACAGGACTACAAGAAGTGGTAGATAAGGGACTGCTTAATGATCTCTAAAGGTAATGGTGACCGGTGTCAAGCAATTTATGCCGTCATTATTGGATCGAGAGGACATGAAAGATCGGAAAGTTGTCCTATTTCGATAAGTGTTATCTTTCTTGTCTTTTGCATTTGTTTGGGATTCACCAAGCTACAATCATGTCCAACATTTACGTGACATTGCGAGGGGCACGCGGATTGTTTAATCTGAATTCTAAGTTGTGTTGATTGTGGAAACCTTGAAACCTTTCACACTCGATTTACCACTATAATGATTTTAGACCACCTTAGGTCGGGATCCTTTGTGGCATCCTATTGCCGCATGCGTGTCGTTGAGCGGCGTGAGCATCCACGGTCCCTCTCGTGCTCGCTTCCGTGTTGCGATCTCGCCGTGCACGCACTCACTCCGTCGAGTCCGTCTCCTCTCACCACGCCCTCTTTCTCCCTCTTTCTTTGTGCGCCATGTTTGCGTAGCCCTCGCTATTGCCGTCTGGGACCCCTCCATGGCCGGTCCTTTGCTTGCCTCCACGTCGCAAGAATCCTGTCACCCTAATTTGAGTCTGAGCACACCATATAGTGGTGGCGCTCCACCCGTGAACCGCTTTTGACTCTCTCTCTTCTCTCTCTCGACTTCCTCTTCCTCGTGTCCGTAGCATCTCTATCCGATCCTCTGGCGCTATAGAACGTAACTTTGGGTATCTTGCTTCTCCACATCCATCTCTCCAAAGCCCATCACAAATCTCCTCTAAAAACCATGAGTCGATTTCCTCCTCCAAGGTGAAGCCGTCTAACTCAAGAAGAAACCGGGCGCGAGACAAAAGGCGTGGGAGCTAGTACTTCAAGCTCAAGCTCTTACTTTGCGGATTCGGGTTGCCCGTCAAAAGGCATTTTCACGGCGTCTTCAAGAAGAAGAAATCCGGTTTTCATCCTAGAAGGTCGAGTCTACATCTCGGATAGCTTATGGCCCTAGGATTCATTCAATGTCTTCTTGACATGTTGTACCTCCTCGATCCCATCGTTTTACGAATCTGTTGGGGTCCTTTTGCGTTTTGGTCGCTTATCTTCTTGGTGTTTCTTCTTTGAACTTCGTCAAATCTAAGTTTCTTTGGGTGAGGCTTTGCCATGTAATAGATGTGTCACTAGATCCGGGGAAGTAATTTTTGTACCCTCCTTGTATCTCCAATGGTTTTTCGTAATCGTCTATCGTGTAGGCAAGTTCTATCATCTTTAGAGCAGTTTTAAAGCTTTGGAAATCTCTCGTCGTTTTTCTTGGAAGTTCGGATTCGAATCTCGGGGCGAGATTGCATTAAGGGGAAAATTTGTAACACCCAGGTATTATTTACCAGTTAAGTTATGGATTTGGACAAAAATAAGTTTAGTCTTGTTTGGTTACGTTGTCGGTCGAAAAGACACGAAAAGAGCGAAATCAGGAAGTTACCCCCTTGTCGAGGAAACCCTTATTTGAAACCCTAGTTTGTCCCCTTTTCTTTAATTCAAAATTTATCAAGAATTTGAGGGTGGTCACAAAAGGGAAAAAAGGTAGAGTTTTCAAAGTTGAGCAAAGTTGGTATTTTGAGTTTTCAAAGTTTAGTTCAAAATTTTGAAGCAATTTTGAATTCAATGAAACCCTTTTTACCCTCTTTTCTTTTATTTCAAAATCTAAGCAAAATTTTACAAAACTTCCAAAAGCTAGTTTGTAGATCTTGTTGAGATGAACAAAAGATATGTACAAAGTTTTTCAAGTTTCTACATAATTTTAAAAGTAATTTTGAATTCAAATTTATTCCTTTTTGACCTCATTTCAAAAAGTCAATTTGGAGGCAGAATTTGAAAATGTTCCTTTTATGAAAAGTGTAGATCTTTGAAAATGGAGAAACTTTTATTGTGGCCAATTTTCAAGTTCTATTCAAAAATCAAAAGTAATTTTGGAAATTCAGTTTAGGGTTTGAATTAGGGGAGGGAAGCGATAACTTCGGCCTATGGCCCGTTTGCCATAACCCGGCATCCATCTTCGCGCCGCCGCCATTTGGTCGTTCCTTCTCGCACATAGACCACTGGTCGACTTGGCGAGACCTCTCCGGCCACCTCCCCATCCTTTTTCTCCATAAATAGCCAAGCAGCGGCGCTCTCTCTTCCTTTCTTTCTTCTTTTTTCCACCGTAGGTCAACTCCGCCGCGCGACTGTCTCGTCGTCGTCGAGCCCCTAATCGCTCAAACCAATTTGCTCCAAGCTCCAAAATCTTCCCCGTTTCTTTTGAGCTAGCTTCGCAGCGACCCATCGTTGAGCCGCGGCAACCCCTCTTCGCGGCCGGCCCGAAACGCCGCGATCCGCCCACGAATCAGCCGGGGGTCGCCACGGTGATGCTCTCACCTTGCCGTTTGTTGTTCTAGCCGCCTTGATGATCTTTGTGGTCGCGGCCGGCTCACTCTTTTCCATAGCCGACGCGTCGGGCTGGCGGCGCAGCCGACGTCTTGGCGATGTCGGCGCCCAGCCCGCATCCGTCCTCTCCGCCGACCACCCGGCTCCGCCTCGCCTCCGACCTTGCTAGCTTGGCATCGCCGCGTCGTGGTGAGTCCACTGACGCCGCGCCACGCTTTCAGTTCCACCTTTGCCACGCTAACGCCGTCGGAGCGCGTGTTGCTACGGCGCGTCTTGCCGCCCGGTGCTCGCTGCGGAGTCCGTCGTGGACTCGTGTTTGTAAATTAGGGAAAGTACAGGGGGTTAAGTGAGAAGTCCGTGACTTGTTTGAATAGTGCTAAATAGTGTACTTGTCTTTGTTTATAATTTTTGAAAAAGTTAGGGATCTTTTTACAAAATTTCGAACCAAACCTTGGCGAGGCCTTGGGCGGCTTTATCAGCCATTCCCTTTGGGCGGTCCATTACTGTTCATTATGGACCATTAATACAGTTTTTGGGCCGTGTATGCGATCTTGAGCCAAAAATCAACCCGAGACTCTTTTTCATTTATGGAATGTTTTATTCAATTTCAATTGCTTGAATAGTGCACGATTTTGTAAATTTCATAGAAATTCATTTATAGCTTCAAAAATTCTAAAAATTTTTGTGTAGCCTTTCCATGAGTATATCTACCCATGAAAAATATGAAACTTGAATTTTGAATACTTTTGGCATAATTTAAAAATACAAATTTTAATTGAAAAATGCATCTTCCTTGATTTTTAATAATTATTCTATTTATCAAAAATCATGAAAATTATTTTGACACTGTTTTATGACATGATCTACCTATACAAAAATTTTGAGCTTGTTTAAAAAGAAAGTTAAAATATTTATTATTTTATGCTCTATTATATCATGTGTAAATGATTTGTTTAATGTCTTATAACCTAGGGTTTTGGGTAAATTTTGGATTGTTTTGTGAACCCTAAACCATGCCGCTATCAAATGGTCCTTGAGAACTCCTTAGGCAATGGTGATGATATCTTATAGAATAGTTCAACAAGTTGGTTTTGTTGGGTTGCAACTTTTATCGTGAAGGAAAGTTATACTCAAGTGTTTATTATTTCATGCATCATCAAGCATCATGTTTACCATTCCATCACGCTAAAACATGCATCATCATCTCACGTGTAGAGTATACGAGAGTGAGTCGGATCGTGATGATGAAGCTTTGGAAAGGTGTTGACAAAGTTAGCGATGATCAAGTTTGAGGGAGAAGATCCGTCCGTCGACAAGGATAATATCAAGTTTGACCGACAATCTTTCCTCGGAATCGACTTTCCTGTAACACGAGGCAAGCCCCCGTTCATTTAAACATTCCTTGTGTTTTTATAAAGCTTTATATCACCTTTGCTTTATATCTTTGCATTAGGTGATAGGAGTTGTGTGATAACCTAATTGATGCATTACCATTCCTTGATTATTTCGATATCTAGCTTGATAGCCGTTTTGGTAAAATGTTTAGAATGCTTAGCCATGCTAATTAGTTAGACTTTTGAGTCAAAATGTGACAAGTCTCTTATGATAGCCGAATGGGCATTTGATGAACAAAGGATGTTATATGATAAAACCATCTTGGGATATGGTGTTGAATTTGAGACCGGTCGGGTAATTTGAGAATGGAGTTTGGTGTAGTATTTCGGCTTGTCGATTAAGGACCGATTCGTTGTAAGCAATGTGGTGAGACTATGGGCATAATCTGGCGCTGAGGTCTTTTGACCAATGGCACGCGTCAATGCGGCGTCGTCCGGGACGGTCGAAAAACTAATGCGACCACATACTCTGGTAAGCCCGATCTCGGGGGTGTCAAATCGGAAGCGTACAACCCATGATTTGGGAGTGGAGAGATGGCGGGAGTACCGCGTTACCCTCGTGGGTTAAAGTCGGATTGGAGGTGTGCGGTATTCTCGGGTGGCGTGGGGCCAGCGGTTCCGTTTTGAGTATCAAGAAAGGGTTGATATATGCAAGCTTAAGTGCTACATATGTATGTGTGGAAAGAACTCCCAATTTGGGTTGTCGATTTCGAAATCGCCGTGCTTCTCGGACATGGAACTTCGGTTTCCCCTTACATCGTAGTTTAAAGATGGAACAATGAAAAGTTGGAATAAGTGATGGAATATCTACAAAGTGGATGCTCTAATGTAAGATCACCTAGAGTAGGTGAGAAACTTAAGTGGGATTAAAATATTGAAAGTAAGGACTCAATACTAGTAAGTTTTTACGCAAAAAGAGTCCTTGATTCTTGCTAAAAGTCTTACCTTGAATCCTATTAGACCGGAATTCGAGTCTTCTCCTATTTTCTTTTAGTCGGGTAAGTCTTGTTGAGTACTCCCGTACTCGAGGGTTTGTTAACCCTTGTTGCAGTCTTGACTCGTCTTTGTTTAACCAAGGTTATGTCGGTGGGCTCGACATGATGCGGTGTCTCTAGTTCTACCTAGCTTCCCAAATAAGTTAAGTTTACTCAAATGTAACTTATTCACAATTTGTAAAATTAATGTTATTACTCTTCCGCTTTTCGATCTATATTTTTGCAACAAATATTGTAATGTTGTAGCTACTCCTTTGTTGATCTTAGTATGAGAGTGGTGTATGTCGGGGTTTTCGATGACACCCGGCGAGCTTCTTAAGTTATTGGGTGCATCACGCGGTTTGTGTCGAGGAGGTCGTTGGGGCAAAGGCGGTGTAGGTGGGCCCGATAATTAGGAGGTTACATTCAGAGTGGTATCGAGCTCATACTTAGGATCAGCTACAATATTACTTTTGAAAACTTCAAAATGATTTTGTAATCTAAAAGTTTTTGAAAGTAACAACTTAAAAATGATCTTCTTTCTTTCCTTATGCTTCTTTGGAAGCTTTTCGTGAAGATTTTTCCGGCGAGTCAAGTAAAAGAGTTCAAGAAGTAAAAAGAGCTGGACCCTCCTCGCCCGAGCAAGGAGGAAGAAAAAGAATCACGAGCACGAGCTCGATCCCGCGATGTCACGACCGCATCAACCGGGCGGGCGGGCAGCCCCCAGCCGGGCACCGGAGGGCATCCTGCACTGGCGGCGGCGGCGGCTGCCTCCTCGCGCCGCGTGTTCACCCGAGGAGCCCGAGGCACGGAGAACCCACGAGCTCAAGACGCCCTAGCGGAGGCGGCGTTAGCCCAAAGCGTGGCGAGCTCGGCGTCTCACCGACGATCGGCCGGAGGAGCACGGCTTCCTCCCACCCCGAGGTCCACGCATCGACGTGGTCGGCGAGAACCGCGACGCCGAAGACACCATCAACGCCCGGCGCCGCGGAGGCTGGGCAAGAAGAACGTCCGTGGGACAACGACAAGTACCACCGCGGCGACCACGAGACGGCGCCCTCGCACCTCGAAAGAAGCGACACTGTGGGCGCCACGACAAATAAGAAGACAAGAGCCACAGTCCCACACCGGTGCGCCGCCCACGGAGCCGTCTCGAGCGGGACCGCCGGGTCTCGAGCTCAGCTCAAGGAGGCCGGGGTTCGCTCACGCATCCATGACGCCCCATTCCTTCGCCCGAGCTCCCGACCTCGGTGTGAAGTACAATGGGAGACCGCCAGGCCGCCACCCGGCTCGAGGATTACCGCCTCTACCGAGGCCGGGGCGCCGACAACGACTACTTTGCATCATCCACAACCTCCCACTTTACCTTGCGGACTCCGGCGGTCGTTTGAGCACCTCCCCGGAGGGCACCATCCGCAATTGGGAGGACCTACGCGACGCCTTCTCGTCGGCAACTTCCAGTGGCACCTACACCGGGCCGAGCACGACGTGGGACCTCCGAGGGTGCAAGCGGAAGAAGGGAGGGCCCGCACTCGCCACGACGCTTCTCCAAGTTGCAACAACCTCTCAGGGCCTCCGACCGAGGTCATCACACGCGCCACGCGTTTCACCACCTCCGCGAGACCCTCATCCACGAGCTCGGCGTCCGAAGCCCGGGGCCGTGAAGGCTCCTCGACCTCGCCACACGCCACGCCGGGGAGAGGGCGCCGGCCTCCGCCGTCACGCGCAAGGGCGAGCCAAGCGCGGCGACGACGTCGCCGCACGGGATCCGGCTCCCACGCCGCAAGAAGAAGAACAAGAAGAACAAGCGTCCTCACGACGGCCGACGACGACGAGTTCGCCGCCGTGTGACAAACGCAGCGTCGGCCCCAAGGGTGGCACGAACCGTGCCCAAAGAGCGCCTCGACAAGATGCTCGAGGCACGCGTGCCGCGCCCACGGTGGGCGGTCAGGGCACAAGATGAAGGACCGCCTCATGAAGAAGCACGTGATGGGCACGCTGCGGGCGGAGATAAGGGGACGGCGACAAGGCCGCAAAGCCGGCCCCAGCGGGATCGGCTGACCGACATCTACATCGAGGCCGGCGCCGTTAACGTCGTCTTCGGCGGGGCCACCGCAAATACGAGTCCCAAGCGCCGATAGAAGCTCAGCGCCGCGAGGTCCTCTTCCAGCCGGCCACCTCAGTACCTCAAGTGGTCGAGCTCGGCGATCACCGCCGACAAGGCCAACCATCTCGACACACATCCGTACCGGGAGGTACCCGCTCGTCGTCGACCCCATCATCGGCACCATGCAGGGGAAGGTGTTGATGGGCGGCGGCGGGCCTCAACCTTCTCTACATCCACGCGCTTCAAGCCCTTGGCATCCCAAGGCATGACTCGCCCATCGCCGGAACCAATCCACGGCGTGGTGCCAGGGAAGCGAGATGCTCCCGCTCGGGCGGATCGACCTCCCCCGTCACCTTAGCCACCGGACAACTTCCGCAGGGAGGTCCTCACGTTCGAGGTTCTCGTTCAAAAACGCCTACCACGCCCTCTTTGGGGCGGCGTGCTATCGCGAAGTTCATGGCCGTCCCCAACTACACCTACCTCAAGCTCAAGATCCCGGTCCGAGGGGGTCATCACCGCCGACTCCACCTTGAGCTCGGTGTTCGGCTGCGAGGCCGCCGCGAGGCCGATCCGCACGCCGACGCCGCCGAGATCGAGCGTCTGCCGCCCAAGATGGCGGTTGGGCGGCCGAGGACTCACTCGAGCTCAAGAGGAAGGCAAGCACGAGCTCATCCATCGAGCCCGGGGTGGGCGAGCCCGGCGCACCCACCGCGAGCTCGAGAAGGTTGCGGGCACCTTCGAGCCCGAAGGACGCCAAGGAGGTCACGGCCGACCAGGCGATCTGACGAGACCCTCTCGGGTGGGTGCCGAGGCTCACCCCCCAAATAGGAAAGCGAGCTCGTCGCCGACGGGAGTGTGAACCTCGACGTGTTCGCATGGAGGGCCCCCGGATATGCCGGGCATACCGAGGAAGTCGCCGAGCACTCCTTGAACATCAAACCCGGCTCGGCGGGAAGGTAGGCTTAGACGTTTCGATGACGACGGACGGGGCAATCGCCGAGGAGATAGATAAGCTCTTAGCCGCTAGGTTTATCAAGGAGGTGTATCATCCCGAGTGGATAGCCAACCTGTACTAGTTAAGAAGAAGAATGGGAAATGGAGAATGTGTGTTGACTACACGGGTCTCAACAAGGCATGCCCAAAGGATCCGTTTCCTTTGCGGCGCATCGACTAGATTGTTGACTCCACCTCCGGGTGCGAGACACTCTGTTTTCTTAGCGCCTACTCCGGCTACCACCGGTCGCGATGAAGCGAGCTAGATCAGCTCGCCACCTCCTTCATCACTCCGTTTGGCGCATTACATTGCGTAACAAAGCCCGCCCGGTTTGAAGAACGGCCGGCGCCACCTTCCAAAGGTGCATGCGAGAAAGTCTTCAAAGAGCTCCTCGGAAGCTTCGTAGAAGCATACGTCGGCGACATCGTTGTCAAAACAAAACGCTCGAAAAGAGCTCATCCACGACCTCAAAAAGTCTTCGCCAAGCTCGCGAGTTCGAGTCAAGCTCAACCCCGAAAAGTGCATTTTTCGGGGGTCCCACGAGGGAAGCCGCTTTCGGCTTCGCCGTCTCTAACAGCGGCATCGAGGCCAACGGGAAAAAATCACCGCCATCATGAACATGGGGCGATTAAAAACGTCAAGTCGCGTGCGGCGACTCACGCGGTGCCTAGCCGCTAAGTCGTTTCATAGCTTCGACTTCGGGAGCGAAGCCTCCCGCTCTACAAGTTCTTTGAAGAAGACGAGCACTTTGCACGGACCGGCGAGGCCCGGCAAGCTCTCGACTTCGGCCGGCGGCTCGGGCAATCCCGGGTGCTCGTCGGCGCTGCGCCCTAACGAGCGATCCTCCTCTACATCTCGTCCACCCACGAAAGTGATGAGCACCCGCTCGTCGTCGAAAAGAGAAGAAGAAGGCACGCGCTCAAGATGCAGAGCCGGTGTACTTCATCGGTGAAGTCCTCACCGACACCAAGACTCGGTACACTTTCGGCTCAAAAGCTCGTTATGCGCCGCTGGCGATCACCCGGCGCAAGCTTAGGCATTAATTCAACTCCCGCGCGGTCAAGGTCGTCTCCAAGTTCCCCTTGGTGAGGTCATCCGTAGCCCCGAGGTTCACGGGCGCATGGCCAAGTGGGCTATTGAACTCATGGGGCCGACATCACCCACGCTCCCGAGGCGCCATAAAGTCTCAGGCCACTGGCGGACCGTCGCGGAGTGGATCGAGGTCGGCGGCCGCCTGCAACCGAGCGACATCGAGTGCTTGGGCGTTGTGCCCGGCGGATCCGTAAAAAGTATGGCGCCGGCGTCGGGCTCGTCTTCATCTCCCGAACAAAGGTGCGCATGAAGTACTTTCGATCCGCCTACACTTCCCCGTCAACAACGTGGCCCGAGTACGAGGCTCGGTGAATGGCTTGCGCGCTCAGCGCGAGCTCGGCGTCAGGCACCTCGAGGTGGAGGCGATTCGAGCCGTGAAGAACCAAGTCATGAGAAGGAAGTTGGCTGCGTCACCCGAAGATGATCACGTACCATCAAAAGGTCCCCATGACTCGAGGGAGCACTTCCACTCCGGTCGAAGTCAACCACATCCATCGCCACCTCAACAACGACGCCGACGTCCCGCCAGCTTCGCATCGGATCGACCACGGTTCCACCGGCGTCTTCATGCAGCGGCAAAGACAAGCCGTCGATACGACTCAGGGAGCCCTCGGCGGCGGACGCCAACTTTCGATCGTCACGGCGCCAGAGCACAGGACCCCATGGAGGTAGACGCTCCCGCTAGCTCAAACCGCCCGACACAAAAGCCCAGCTCACGAACTCGGGCCCGACGGCGGGGGGGGGGCTCGGGGCCGACCGAGCTTCGGCCGCGGCGCTCCAAAAGCGGCCGGCGGATCCCGCTGCTCGCGGGTTCAAGGAAGGCAAGCTCCCCCCCGGGCGGGAGGAATCAAGGCGCTGGGCGCCGGCGGGCAAGTCATTGCGTCCTCGTCGGGGAAGAACTCTCTGACGCGAGCCTCAGGCGTCCCTCCGCCACGCATCACCGCCGAGCAAGGGCAAGAGCTCATCAAGGAGATCCACTCCGGCCGAGTCGCGGCCATCATCGCGGCGCCCGCGAGCTCTCGTCGGAAAGGCATTCCGCGGGGTTTTCTCTTGCCGACCCGCCGCCGTCGGACGCCATTCGAGTCGTCGGCGCTGCGAGGGGCGGTTCGCCGCCAAACAGGCGCACCTCCCGCCCCGGTCCTTGGGGCGATCCCTTTCACCGCGGCCATTCGCGATGCAGGGGCTCGATATGGTAGGGCCCTTCAAGAAGACGCTGGGGGATATACGCACCTCCTCGTCGCCATCGACAAGTTCTCCAAATGGATCGAGGTCATGCCCATCGCGCGGTGTCGGTGAGGAGACCGTCAAGTTCTTCACGGCATCATCCACCGCCCGGGGTCCCGAACTCCATCATCACCGACAACGGCACGAAACCGTGGGAGAGGTCTTCATCGATTGGTGCGGCGAGCACGGCATCAGCGTCGACACATCTTCGGTCGCCCACCCGAGGACCAAGCGGCCGGGTAGAAAGGGCTAACGACATGATCTGCGGGGCGTGAAATCTCGCATCTTCAAGAGGCTCGAGAAGTGCGCCCGCCGATGGCTTGCGAGCTCCCTTGGTCGTATGGAGTCTTCGCACAACGACGAGCGAGCCACGGACGGACGCCGTTCTTCCTCGTCTTCGGATCGAGGCCGTGCTCCCCACCCCACCTCGAGTGCGGCTCGCCCAGCGTCGAGGCCTTCAACGAGCACAACAAAGCGGGAGGCGCTTTCGAAGACGCGCCGATCGGCTCGACGAAGCCCGTGACATCGCCCTCATCCACTCCGCCAAGTACCTACGGTCCATGAGGCGCTACCACGCCGCCATGTCAAGGGACGAGCTTTTCGGCATCGGGCGACTCGTCCTACGTCGAGTCGAGCTCGAAGGACAAGCACAAGCTCTCGGCGCCTTGGGAAGGCCCCTTCACCATCGACCAAGTCTTTGAGGCGGGCACATACAAGCTCAAGGACCACCAAGGCGGGTCCTCACCAACGCGTGGAACATCGAACAGCTACGTCGAGTTCTACCCCTAAATGTATTTCGAAATGTTGTAGCTACGAGAGCTCAATAAAAGCACAAATTCGATGCAAAAATATGTGCAAGCATTTCGAATTCTTTCCTTAGCACATATCGAGCAACGACCGGCCTTCGCCCGGCGAAGACCCACCCATGCTCGGGGGCTACAAGGAGCGGGGTGCACACCCCACGTTTTCAACACCGTTTTTTTCGCAAAACCTACAAGTTGAGCTCGGCGACAAGCTCAAACCCACGAACTCACACTCTCTCCTCTTAACTCAAGCGATGTTCGAAGCGACTAAGTCGTGAGCTCACGCTTTAGAGCGTGGCGCCTTGTGCCTAAGCGACCTCCGCGCGCCCCTGCGGCCGGCGAGGAATGGCCGCCATCCGGCTCTCGAATCATGAGCTCACCAAAGTCGGTAGAAACAGAGTACGATAAAAAGAGGAAAGACGACTCAGGTTAACTACCACCACGAGCTTCCATAAGTTTTACAATTTGCCTCAACTACGAGGACTTAAAAGCTCACAACCAAAGAGGCCTAGCCTCGAGCTCCTACTGCAACGTGCGGCGGGTTTTGGTCCATCGGCTCCGGGGCGGGGACGTCTGCGCAGCTGCCTCCTCCTCCTCAACGGGCTCCTCGGCCGCTTCACCTCCGCCCGGGGGGGCTCAAGACCTCGAGCTCCTCGGTGAGCTTGAAGAGCTCGATGACGGCTCGCGGTAGCGGCTTTCGGGCGGCGGCGGCTTTCCGCTCCACGTCGGCATCGTCAACGCCGGCGTCCACCCCTTCTTCGCGATGTCGACCTCGAAGTAGGGGTAGAGGGTGAAGACGATCGCGATCGCCTTGTGAACCACGCGACTCGTCCTCCGTCACCTTGCGTGGGATGGGCGACACCCGCTCGGCCGGGTCCGCCAAGTCCTCCACCCGAGGGGACGTCGCAGACGGCCACCGACCTCGGACGCGAGACATAATCGCCGCGCGCGCAGCCGAGCTCTCGGCCTCCTCCACGGCCTTGGCGGCGTGTTCTTGAGGCTCCCGAGCTCCTTCCGCGCATCAACAAGGCCGCTGGTCCGCTGCCTCAAGTTCGCCTCCTTCTCCTGCAGCACGAGCTGCGTGTGCTTCAGGGAGGCCTCGGCGGCGGCGAGCTCCCGACCCTTGTCCTCGGCTTCCCGTGTCGCCTTTAGAGCCCCGCTTCTCATCTACAAGCAAAAACGGCGGGTCAGGAACATAAGTCACGGGACAACGAGGATACAAGGCGAGAAGACAAGCCCGCCCGCTTACTCCACAGCTCGTCATAGAGCTCCTGCTCGTTGCACCACAGCTCGTGGTTTTCGGCCTCCAGCCGATCCTTCTCCGCCTCCGAAGCGCGCAGCATACACCACAGCTCGGAAGCTTCGTGGTCATAGGCTAAAGCCCCGCCGACGAGGACAATCAGCCCCGGACGCTGAATAAACATGATAAAGAGACAGGGATGAGCACTTACTCGAGCTCGGTGTCGCGGTGGCGGAGTTGCTCGGCGAGCTCGTCCTTGTCCTTCCGGAGGGACTCGCTCAGCTCGAGCGCCGGAGCGCTCAAGCTCCTTGTTGTCGAGCATCCGGCGAAGGGAGTCGAGCTCCTCCTTCATCTTCTCGCGCCTGCCGCTATGGGCGAGCCTGAGCTCCTCCCGCCCGGGCCGCCTCCCCGCAGCGGCCTCCACCGCTCGGCCTCTTTGGCAGCCCGCTCCTCCGCTCCGCGCCATGAGGTCGGCCGCCTCCTCCGCCCGGGCCTCCAAGAACCGGTACTGGAGCTGCGCTGGCCGAGCTCGTCGCGACATCTCCAGCGCTGACAACGCCGTCGGCCGCCCGACGAAACCACCGCCCTCGTGGAGGTCTTTGTCAGCGGTTATGTCCCCGACGATGGCCTCACGTACGCCCGCAAACCACAAACGATTAAACAGGGCAGAAGGCACGAAACGAAACCCCGACTACCGCGACATCGACAAACCTCGGGAAAGACGACGGGCGCACTTCTCGCCATGGGCACCAACGGTCGACGACTCCGCCTCCTCCAAACGGCGCGACCGCCGCGGGGCGACCCGGGCGTAAGTCGGAGGGATGACGATGTCCCACGCTGGCGAGGCGCTCGTCGCCGACGCACGGACACCTTGGCCCCGTCAACCACGGCGCCTCACGGCAAGGAACGGCACTGCGGACGCGGCAAGAACGCGTTGGGCGGCGGCGCCTTCCACGGCCTCGTCCTCTAGGCCCTCATCTCCTGTCCGCACCGCCCTCGCCCCGCGCGGCATCTTCGTCATCGGAGATGTCGACGACTGTTGACATTTCTTAGCGCAATCAAAGGAAACGGTATAAACCCATCCCCAATAACGGCGCTTTAAATGCGCCGCGAACATTCCCAAGTAAAACCACCATGTCGGTGATCCGAAAGGGATTGTCAACGAGATAGATCTTGCCATCCTAGATATTTCATCCGCAAGCGCGCGGATCTATCATTGTAGTATTTCACCCGGAAGTATTCAGGGGTATCGTTATTTATATTTTCCCAAAGGAAGGCATGTGATTAATAAACTAGCATGGCATCCGAATACGAGGAACATGTGTTTGCTTAGACCAAATTGTTCATAACAGGGGGTAAGCAATAACGGTTTATGGATAGTGTGACACACACTTAAGAATCCACCCGGCAAAAAGGATAAAGAAAATAGATAAAGAATAAATGAATAACCTAATGGAGTAATTCTAATGTATCTAGTCATGGCCATACAAATGAATAGTTAGGATCATATACAAACATGGTTTAAGCATGGTTAGGTCTAGGATACCGGGGAGACCCCACCAGGAAGTCTGCTTCCCACCAAGGCATTTACGAACTTCTACAGAACATACGAACATGGGGGGATTTCAAGGGACGGTCAAGGCTTATCACGACCAAGCCGCCTACCCCCTCAACCGTGGCATGCCCTCATATTCGCAGGTGTCGTAATACCCGGGCACCATGCCCGCATATCAGAGCACTACTCTTGTCCCCCCAGGATCCCCACTCGTCAAATGGACGGACTAGAACAAGAGCAAACCCGAAGGAACAACGAACCGATATCCCACCTCTAATCAAGTTAGGCATATGATGATCGATGATGAACCGAGATGAACATGTCAAGATTATGATATGTAAACTATATGCTAGTTCATATACCAACACAAGAACATGAACAAGACTATACTCTAGTTCATAAGTTAGGCCAAGAACATAGATATAAGACTTGTAAATAGAAGAATGCTCCATAGAGAAGATGTATTACCAAGGCACTTTCTTCTAGGAGACAAGCCCTCTTTGTAGCTCTTCTACTCCAAGTGCTAACCAAGAACTAAGAAGAAAAAGAAAAAAGAAGAAGTAGAAGAAGAGAGGTAGAGGTGGTAGAGAGAGAGGAAGATTCTTTGGTTTCTTTGGACTCCAAGTGGTGTGTGTTGAGAGAGGAAGAGAGGGGGACTACTTATACACTTGGAGGAGGGGCCTAAGTGCTAATTTACACCAAAACCGACACTGGTAAACCTTCCTAATCGAGCAAACCGACCATCCCACGTCGGTAATCCCCATTTGGCGGTGCACGAACCGCCTCCCAGTGGGCGAGACCGCCTCGGGGAGGGTGCGGCCGCACCGCGGGTGGTGCGCGCGCACCCCTGGGCTCGGCCTGGCCCGGTCTCGGTGGGGTGTCTTCCTTCGTCTTGAAAAGTTGTGGGCCGGGCTTTGCTCGGCCCAGTTTTGGTTTTTGGGTCGATTTGCTCCGGGGCTTGTATTTTGCAAGAATGCGCTTCCCGGATGGCGTACTTTGGTCGATTTTCCACTTGCTTTTATTATAAATCTGCAAAATAAAATTCTAGACACTACAAGTGGAATTTATTAGTGATAAATGTATATGAGTATAAAAGGTATAGTTTTACTCCTTTATGGTAGTAAGTTGACGGGAAAAAAAATATGTCGTTGGTGACCGTCAACAACGACCTCCTCGGCCTCGAGGGCGGGCCTCGACCTCGCACGGGCCCCTCTCGACGCGCTCCTCGGCGGCCGGGGTCTCCTCCGGAACCGCCTTCTCCGTCTCCGTCGCCGCGCCAAGGAGCTCGCGGCGGCTTGAGTGCCCGACGCCCCGTCCCGGTGAGGCCGTTGGCTGAAGCTGTTCGACCGAGCTCGGCACGGTCCTCAATGCCTGCCCACAGGGGCAGTCGGCGCCGAAGGAGAGCCCGGGGCATGGGAGGCCCCAGAGGTCAGCGAGGCGCTGGTCGATAGCGCCCCATTGAAAGGGAAACAGCGCCATCATCTTCGATCCCGCCGCCGCTCTCGCCGTCGTCCCCCGCTCCGCCGCCGAGCTTCGTCGTCACCGTCTCCGAGCTTCGCCCCAGCGCCGCGCTCGAGCCCACCGCATCGAGCTCATCGTTGACGGCGCCAACGGGATTCGTCATCTCAAGCCGGGCCCGTACCGGCCGAGCTCGGCATGCCCGCCTCGCGCTTCACCGTGCGCCGCGCCGCCCCGAACATAGCCGAGTCGCACGCGGCGCCAACCATTGCAACCAACGATGATATGAAGGGAGAAAACTCACCGAGCGGCCACCCTCTTCTACTTCTAACCGCCTGCGCCTCCCGCCCCCGGAGCCCCGAGACGTCCTCGACCCGCCGCCCGCCCCGCGTCGGGGCTGGGGAGCGGCACCGGCGTGGCCGGGGAATGGGGCCGCCGCCGCCGAGGCCACCACCCGGGGCGTGAGCTCGCGGCCCCGATGAAGCCCCGGACCGCCTCGCCGAGAGCATCGCTGGCGTTGAAGGCGCCCCTGCAGCTCGACGCCGGAGGCTCCACCTCCTCGACCGCCTGCTCGCCGCCGCCCGGACGAGCCCGCCTCTCGTTTCAACGAGGGCCGCTGGACGCCGCCGGCGGATGTCGGCCTCGGCTCCACGGGAAGAGGGGTTGAGAGCCGAAAGGACGCACCACGCCAACCTGTAGAGCTCGAGCTCATTAGCAGGGCCGCAAGGCAGCGAAGGAATGAGCTAAGGCAAGACGACGAGCGCTACCAACGCAGGTCTGCGGATTAGGGAGGATCTCGGAGCTCCCCGGCGCCCTCACCCCCATCTTCGTCTGGGGTTCATCCGAACTCCACCTGGTCGACGGTGAGCCGGCGTTTGCCGTCCCCCACCGAACGGGCGTCCTCCTCCTCATCTCCCACATCCGGAGAGTTCGACGCTGGAGAGGCACCACCGCCTTGCGAAGCCAGGCCTCGATGATGTGGTTCACCGTCAGCCCGGCGTCCCGGAGCAACTTGATCTTGCTCACGGCCGCCTCCACCTGCTCTGTGGTGTTGTCGTGCGGACCCTCGCGCCACAGCTTGCTCCCTTTATCGAAGGTGCGGCCGTGAACCGCGGCAGAGGATGAGAGGGGTCGTTCTTCGGGTAAGAACCACTCCCTCCACCGGGGTTGCCCGACGGAAGTCATCCTCAGGGAAGGACTCTCGGATCTCCCCCCGCCAGCCTGCATCGGCACGAGGCGATCAGGCCGGGCCGCCTCCCCTGCCCGGCAGGGGCTGGATCTTCGCGTAGATGTAGTGCTTGAAGAGCTCCCAGTTGGGAGGGATCCCCAACCACCCCTCGCAGAGCATCGTGAAGGCGGAGAGGAGCGACACGTCGTTCGGCGAGGGTCTTCTGGGCTCGATGCCCTTGAGACGCCGATGAGCCGCCGGAAGAAGTCATCCGGGGCACGCCGAGCCCGTGCTCGTGGAAGGCGATGAACGAGACGGCGTGATACCCGGCTGGGTCGGCACCGCGTGGGACGTCGGCGGGATGATCCACCTCCGCCCGTCCAGCTGGTACGGCAAATCCCGCCGACGACGCTGCACCTCGATCGGCGCCTCGGTCGCCGTCGGCGACCAAGAACCCATCTCCCGGCCTTCGAAACAAGCCACCGGTGAAGCGGGGAGGTGGAGGACCGATCTACGAACGGGCAGCGGCGATTGATCTCTCTCTCTCTCTCTCTCTCTGCAAGGAAGGCAAGAAGTGGGAAGGTGAATCCGCTCCCCGATCTCTGCCTATTTATAGAGCTCCAGCGCGACGGAGGCGCCGAGGAGAAACCGCCGGGAGGGCCCACCTCGCGTCACGTCCGCCTGCAACGGACGCCACGAGATCGACGGGCGCCCGCCACCTGGCGGAAGCCGAACGGCCGCGGCATTAATGGGATGACTCCCCACCAACGGTAAAAACCTCAACGGTAAGATCCCAACGGCTATTTTTTTTTTACGGGGTAAAAATCCAAGAGCTCAAGACACGCGGTCAAGTCGCCGAGCTCCGAAAAGAAAGCGAGCTCGCAACACGAGCTCACCGCCTCTGGGTTCGAAGGCCAGCTCCGCTCGAGAGCTTCGAGGGCCGGAGGAGATACCACGAGCGAGGAGCGCCTTGCGAAAGCGGCATCGACGGCCCACGCCTCGAGCTCGAAGGGCTCGGGGCTTTGCTCGCGCGTCCGGTCGCTGAGAGTCACGCGATCGGCTCTGAGCTAACCTCACCGATGAGCGCGCCGCCGCTAGGCATTGCCCGGGGCTCGAATCATGGAAGTCGGGCTCTCGGAACTCGAGGTTGATCCACCAGGTGATCGGACGAACGAGCCAACGAGCTCGGACCTCACCTGAACTATCGGACGGCAGCTCACTGAGCACTTTCGATCTCGGCCAGCGAGGCAAGATCGAGCTCGGAGCTCACCGCCCCTATGAACAATCGCAGGAGGAACGGGTCGACGAGCCCACGAAAATTCTAAAGCCTCCGCGAGAACTTATCTGTTCTCACGGAGCCTCGAAACTTCACCGCGGGTGCGCTCGCGCGCACCCACGATCAAACCTCAATCGTACGACGAGGGCTCCCACGGCGAGTCGCCGACGGACAAGATCAGGGAGAGACCTCATCTCTCCCCAAACGCCGGGGCTACTGTAGGGGATCGATATTTGGGACACCCCCGCAAGAGTTCCCAACTCGTCATCGGCAAACAACGCGACCCGGGTCTCGATCGCGCGAGAGGCGTAGCAAGATGAGACGACCGACCACGGCGCACGAGGCCTTCACCGCGTATGAGCTCCCGCACCCGGACGAGCTTGAGCTCCCACGCGACAGCTCCCCGATCGGGACCCACCTTCCCGCTTCATTCGAGCTCTCCCCATGACGAGCCCCCCCTTCTTCATCACCAAGACCTCGCCCTGGGACCTCTTCCGACTCGCTCGAGCTCCCCGCGACGAGCCCCGCGACGACGACGGCGCAGAAGAGCTCATCCACGCCTCTCGAAGAAGCTGCGGTGCGGGAGTTGGTCAACAACTCCCCCGACAAGTTCAACCACTCTCGACGAGCACCGTAGCCACGTAGAGCTACAGCTACAGGGAGAGGCCATTTGACTACCTCGCCATACCCCGCCGGCTCCAACAGCTCCGCTACAGTGCCGTGCGGGTACATACGGGGTACACCTTCCCATCGACGGTATGGACGCCCCCATACCGAGAAGACGTCTTCCAAATGCGATTAGAGACTGGGCGACGCCTGACCACCGCCCAAACCGCGATTCCCGCGTACGACGACGACCAATTTCGACGCCCATGGCACTCGGGAGCTCGAAGGGAGCTCGCTCGCGCCGGAGCTCGACTGAGAGCTCTTCCATATATCTACTACCCCGCACATACGTTCTTGTTTCTCCAAGTCCTCAACCCGAGGGGAGCTCATGTTCCCTACCCCTCTTGCGACTATAAAAGGGGAGGTAGGCCTCTGGGTTGAGGCAGAACAACAAGGTTCACTCTCCACAGCATAACACCCACTCGATATTGGCACTAGCCTCAATCATAGAGACTTGGGAGCCCTCTCCCTCTCTTGACCCGCTTGTACTCGCCCCGGTATGAGCGTTTGAGCTCGGATAGTGATCACACTGGACTAGGGAGCGCGACTTGCCCCGAACCAGTATAAATCTTGTGTCATTGTCTCTAGAGCTAGGCCATCGGAGCACGCATTAGCCAGACATTACTGTGACGGTGGTACTAGACCACGACAGTTATAATCATTGTGCATATGTTTTTTGTGTGTTGGATCGCGAGCCAAACGAGCTAGCTCGAATTCGATTTTGTGTGTTGGATCGCGAGCCAAACGAGCTAGCTCGAATTCGGTAACGAGCTTGACCAAGCTAGTCTTCTGGTCCGTTTGTACGATCCATAACGAGACAAGCTATAATGAGTCGAGTCACCAACGAGCCGAGCTGGCTCGATATACAGCCCTACCAGCCTCATGGCCACCAATAGCTAGCACGGTCCTCCCAACGTTAGGCGAGCCGAGCCTCTCGCACTCCATCTCACACTTCCTCCACCTAGGCTAAGGGCCTTTTTGGTTGAGCTTTTACCTGCTTTGGCTTTTGCCAAAACCAAAAGTCAATCAAAGGGCCTAAAAACCACAACTCCTTTTGCCAAATGCTGGCTTTTGGCTAGTACAAACCAATAGCACGTCTACCCCTTGCTTTCACCTGCTTTTGGAAGAAAAAAAATTACCCACCAACCATCCATTACACACCTACCGGTTCGTCTTCTTTCGTTTCATTTTCCCGTTTGTGACTATTTGTAAGATCCTAGATGGCTAGAGGGGGGGGTGAATAGCCTATAAAAATTTCTACAAACTCAACTAAACAAACCGATTAGTATAACAAATGGCGATAGTGCGGTTTGCGCTAGCTCTAGTGGTCTTGCAAGCCTTCTAGTGACAAGACTAAATATTTCTATGATCTCTAATCCACACAAAGTCTATGTCACTACTCTAGCTAATGAGCAATCCTAATATGGTCCTTATGCTAGCAAGAACAACTACACAAAGCAAGTGCTAGCTCACTACACAAGAACAACTATGAATGTAATTGCAAGGGAGTGAACTAGATATACCAAGTGTAGAGGATGTCAACCAATCACCGGGAAGAAGATGAACTATCAATCACTCGAAGGTGATGATCCAAACTCAGAGACAATCAACAAGTCGATTTGTTCACCCGGAGTTCACTTATACACCAACAAGCTAGTCTCCGGTTGTGCCGACCAACACAAGGATGGTGTTTGAGCTAGGCGGCGCCCTTGCTAGCCTCAACACACCACTCACAAGTGAGGTACCCAAGACATGAGCAATGTATTCCTTGCACTTTGTCTTCCCCACGAGGAGTGCGTGATCCTCTCACAATTTCGCCCGGAGGTGGCCAAGCACAATCACCAACTCTTGCCAACGCATCCACCAAATCACCAAGCCGGCTAGGAGCGGTGTCTCCAAGAGAAACAAGAAACCAACCGGCTCACAACGATCCACAAGTGCCTCTAGATGCAAAGATCAAAGCAAAGAGCACTTGGATCACCTCAACTCACTACAATGATGCTCACAAGCAAAGGGAGTGAGGAGGAGGATGTTTGCTCAGCTCAAAGGGTGTTAGAATGTGTAAGAATGACCAAGAGACCTTCCCATGGCCGGACAAACACATATTTATAAGCCCCCATTCGAAATAGAGCCGTTACTTCCAAACCCGTCGAAAAACGTACAGCGCCGGACGCGCCAGCACCGTGCCAACGACACCGGCACCGCACGAGACAACGTCGCCGGACACGCCAGCGCAAAGCGCCAGACGCCAGCGCCGCCGGCCGGGCTGACCCCTCCGTGACATGCTCTTCGACCACGTCCGGCGTCGGCGCCGACGCGCCAGCGAGCGTCAGGCGCCGTTCAACCGTCCCCCGTCCGACCCTCGCCGCCATGCGCCGGACGCTGGGACTCCTCGAGCCCGCATCGCGCGTGAGGCGCCGGACACGCCAGCGCGTCCCGGCCAGACCCTCAACACACGACCGACGCGCCAGGCGCTTCACGCCGGCCGCGTTAGGCGCAGGTCACTTTGCGCTGAGGTTTCCAATTTTGCGTCGGATCGATTTTGTTCCAACTTTCGTCACTTGTCTTATGTTACCAACACGTCGAAGAACACCCCGACCATTATGTTAGCATTTTCAAAACAATTTCACCAAGTGCGGTTAGCTCTCTAGGTTAGAATGCATGCATATGAATTTTGAACCTAGAGGCACATGAGGACCGATATGTACGATAAGTTTCCCCTCTTTATAGTACGGCTTATCGATCCTATAACCACTCACACCCTCTATGGTGTCTTGAGTGTGAAATCAAAAGCCCTATGGTTATACCTTTGCCTTGGGGCCAATTGATCTCGAAACTCCACCGAGTTGCATGCTTGATCATCTTTTGGATCACCTCGATCCCTCATCCATGATCACCACACACCAACTCCGGCATGACCAATCTCCGGTCTAATCAAACACTTAGCATCGAGAGATTAGTCCTTAGGTGTCACTAATTATCCAAAACCAAACAAAAGATCTTCACTATTGCCCGTCGAGACCCCGCATCCGCCGAAGCGGCGCCGCCGGCCCCAACCCAGGCCAGTGTGTGCGGGTTTTATCCTGTCGGCGACGTAGCCCTCTCCGCGGGTGGCGTAGCTCTCTCCGTCGACCGGGGGCGAGCCTTGGCCACCGCGCCCCTTTCTCGGACCTCCTCCACTCTTATTGCTTTCTCGGAGTGCGAGATCTCACAACGGGCGTCCATGGCGTTGGCGGAGCCCAGCCCCCTCCCATGCGTTGTCGTGGTCGGCCATCAAGGGCGACTTCCTCGCACCGCCGCCGTGGGAGTGCCCAGCGGAAGGGCCCGCCGCACGGCGTCTTTGGGCTAATGACTTCGAGGGGAAGGTGCATCGCGGCGGACGGGGAGGGCCTACGGCGGCATGAAGGACGTCGTGGGACGTCATGGTAGACGACATCCGTGGCGAGTCACGAGCAACGCCCGAGATGACGGACGAAGTGATCTTATATGAAAAATATTTTTATCTTGCCTAAGTAGTCGTTTGTATGTTAATTAAATAATCAAATTAGTTTGATACGAGCAATTTGCATATATAAACATGTGCAGGCATTGAGGGGCATTACAAGTATTTCTCTAATATTCTATAGTTTGATAGAACCCCTGAGACCATACGGCTTTTTAAAAGCCACGGCTCAATCAAACACACCTAATCCAAAGAAGAAGACCCTAAAGCAAGCGGCCTATATGCCAAGCAGCGGCGGCAAGTGGCGGCTTGGGCCGGCCGTGGAGCAAAGCTAGCGGGCACGGCACAACGAGGCCCAAACGCGAGTGCTGCGTGCGGCAAAGAACAAAGAATAAAGCGGTGAAAGAGCACCTTGGCCCGCCGGCGCCAAGACGGACCAACACCTCGGGATAGGTCCATGAAGCCAAAAAGCGTCAGCAGCAATCCATCTCTTCTCTTCCTTTTTTTTTTTTTGTTCATTTGAATCAGCAATCCAAGCAAGCAATGGAAAAGCTATCTCCTCCATTTCTCTTCTAAATATTCAACAAGTCTCGATCCAAATCGGATGCCATCATATCTAAAGTATGTCGAACCTTATTAGCATAATTAGATAGCATCTCTCAAGACTTCTTAAGGCATTTCTCACCATCTCAGAAGTCACTAATCCAATGCATATGCAACAAGAAATTCAACTTAGTGGGACCATGTGAGTACACAACTATATAGTTTTCCCCTCTTAAAAGTATTGTTATCAAACCTAATTTCGGTTACAAACTTACGTATCCACCTATGACCTGCGAAATTAAATGCCCTAGGTTATAACTTTGCTTTGCGTATTTCCTTTCCACTTTATCTCCTCCAAGTGCCGATGCAACGCATGCATCAACACGATCAAGAATGATATGATCTATTTTATGACATCACATGACCCTATGTGGTTTTCGTAGCACTTAAGGATAATCATGGTGGCTATTGTAGCACTTATGGCTAATCATAGATTAATTGGGCTCAAAAGATCCGTCTCGTCGTTTACCATCAAACTATGCAACTAGTTTTGTTTGTTTAAATTATATTTTGTGCTCCATGCATGTGTCGAAAGATTCGATATGATATGTGAAGTTAAAAAAATTGTTACTAAACAGGGCCTCAATCTGTGAGAAATGTGGCCTCATTCCTGAGTCGCTTCGAAGACAACCAAACGATACCGTGCTCGGGCGAGTACACATATCTGCGTTTGCGACCATGGCAATGTCGCGGTGCAATGTCATAAGATTACAAAGTGTAAAATGTATGTATCGTACTCAAACTTTTAGGCGATTGCCACTTGGGTCCTCTAACTAAAAAAGCAACCACCATGTCGTGGTCGTATACCATGGTCACGATGAATCGACCGGCTAATGTGTGCAACGATGGCCTAACTCAAGGGACAATGACACGAGGGTTATCTTGGTTCGGGGCGAATCGGGCGCACCCTAATCCAAGTGTGTGGCACTATCCGAGCTCAAATGCTCGTATCGGGCGAATACAAGCGGGCGAGAGAGAGAGATGAGCTCCAGTGTCCGTGAATGTGGGTGATCGAGGTGTAGCAAGCGAGTATGCTCGTAAGCTAGAGAACTTGCCCTCTTCCAATGGTCAAGCTTCCCCTTTTATAGTTGCAAGGAGAGCTCACAGCGGCCATTGGACCCGAAGGACTTAAGAGGAGAAGAGGTACAAATTCGAGGGGGGACGAAGGAAAAGTTGGCGGCCCGGGTCGGGCACGCCGGGACCGCCGCGCGTGCGCGCGCCGCCGCCGCCCCCCGCGCCGCGGCCTATCCCTGGTCGGGGTAGACTTTGTAGGGGCGGCTCCGCTTCCCAAGATCCTGTCTTTGTTTGCCGAGCTCGGAGCTCGGTGGTCGGTGGTGGAGGAGACATCGAGCTCGTTACGCCGCCCGTAGTCGCCTAAACGTCTTATCACCGTCGCACGCGCAGCCGTCCGCGCTCGAACCCGTGGTGACGCCGCCCGGGTCGTAAATGCTCGTACTTGGCATCGCAGAAAACATGTGGGACGGGGAGAGCTCGGCGGGAGCTCGGCTGCCTTTCGCCGAGGTCGCCCTTGTCGTAGTGCTTGTCCGTAGTGTTCGGCCCCGGTATGGCATGACCTCGACAGACCATACCGCGCGTGCTTTTCTCGGGATTTCGTTCTCTGGGGATATCTCGCCATAGGTTGCGGCGCCCGACAAGTAGCTGCAGCCTCGTTGATCAGCGCCGTGTCCCGAGCCCGTCGTCGATCAGGAAACCGTGTTGTTCGGGAGCTCGTTCGAGACGGAAGGGCTTCGTCGGTCGAGCTCGAGCGGGACGCACCCCGTGTATTCGTGAGAGCTCGTTCGAGCGCAGAGAATGGACGTTGGGTCGAGCTCGAGCTCGTGCCCCGGGAGCTCGTTTGTGGCGGACAGGGCTCCGCCGGCCGAGCTCGGGTTTGATCGAGGTGGTCGAGGTCACCCGATTTTTTGTTCTCGGTCGGCTTATCGAGTGATGGGTTTTGGTTGCGGATTTGGCCTAATTGATCACGGCCGAATTATTCGTATCCCACACACCAGTCCCTAATCTATTATAGTCGCCCCGCAAGCGTCCACAACCCACCACACCAGCACAAAAAATATGACGTGGCATGCCACATAGGCAGCAGGAACAATGCGGGCGCGCGGCCGCGGCGACCAAACGGATATAAGATTTTTGTCTGTGGTGTGTCGGGTTGAGGACGCTTGGAGGGCGAGTGCCCTAGATTAAGGATCTAGATTGTTGTTTTCTTTTTAATGACCCAGTGGGAATCGTAAGTTCGAGAACGCCGCATGCATTTTACTCTTTAAAAAACACTGTAGTACATACTCTCTCCCCGTCCCATTTGAGTTTGTCACCCGCGGATTCCGTGCCATCTTATTCGATGCTTCGTCTTATTTAAATTTTTTGCACAAATATAATTTATTTCGTTATGACTTATTTTATCAATCAAGATATTTGAATATTGATTAATTTATTTTGTGATTTTCATAAATATTTTGAATAAGACGGACGGTGAAACATGAAGTTCAAAAAAGTCAAAAACGACGAACTCCATAGGACATAAGGAATAGTTTATTTTATAATTTTTATAAATATTTTGAATAAGCACGGATGGTCAAACACGAAGTTTAAAAGTCAAAAACGAATAGCTCAATCGTACGGAGTAGTATATGCTGGCCATCTTTCCGAGTCGTCTCGAGCATATTCCACCGGATGGAGGGCCGGCCGGCACGTGCCCAGACAGAGAAGAGGACGGCTTAGTGCAGTCCTGCCTGCCACGATCAATGGTGACGCTGATGGATGAGACGACGAACGTGGCACGCCGGCCGGCCATTGCGCTGCGGCGTGCACTGTAACCCCGCAGGCCCCAGCAGCCCTGTGGTGCGATCAGCGCGGTCCGTCACCTGACGGCCCTTCTGCATTCAACAGTGGCGTCAAATGCAACTACTCCTATCCTAGATCGCATTTCAGTTGACAGTGCGCGATAATCTTCGGTTGGGAACCGCTTGAAGCCGGCAATGTGAGAGCAAAACCACAAGTAGATACTGTTATTAGAATAAGCAAAACCCACTTGGATAAAAACGAAAGGATCCGAGTACAGTACAGAGTTCCACTCCAGGTCTGAAAACTCTCAACATGACAAGCACCGAGCGAACAAGTAACCAACAACAAGTAACTCTCTGACTCTCCTCTCTCTCGCGGAAGCAAGGACGGACTCAAGCACACATGACTGAAACTAAACACACGAGACCATCACCACAGATCGATCGCACACCGGCTTTATTCTAACAACACGGACGGCAGCAGCAGCTGCTGACCACAGGTGGCTGTGCTCTCCAACTCCCAACTCCAGATCCTGATGATGACCAATGCAGCTCAGCACATTTCTGCAGACGCAAGCAACAATAACACGTCATTAATCTTCTTTTGACGAAATGTTATACACATTATTAATTCAAAAAAGAGACTAATAATAGTGAGATAAGCTATCTGTTTCTACCGACAATCACTTTATTCATGAAGTTTCTAGTGCGGGTAGGTAAGATGTGCTGATTTTTTCTACCGACTCTGGATGGGAAAAAATGCAGCTGCACAGCAAGTGAAAAGTGTCCTGCATCGGATCGAGGTGTGAGACTTGACTTACACCAGGGGACGATCTTCCAGCGCTGGTTGTCGCCCTCGCACCACTTCCAGAGCACGACGGCGGTGCCGTCGCGGACCCCGCCGTGGTCCTTGTCGCCGTGGAAGGCGTCGAAGTTGAGGTAGATGTTGTTGACCATGCGGATGCAGCGGAAGCCGTGGCCGACGTCGCGGCTCTCCGTCCACAGCACCGACTCGTCCTGGTAGTTTGGGTTGTACGGCACCAGCTTCACGGGGTGGCCCTCGCCCTGGGAGTGCTTGATGGCCTCGCCGGTGACCCTGTTGACGAGCGCGAACGCCGGGTACCCCTCCTCGTCCTTGATGCTGTTGCTGTGGCGCATGTCCTTGACCCAGTGCTGGTACTCGTCGCGCGGGTTGGTGGGCGCCAGGCACACGGTGCCGTTGCGGACGGTGGCACTGAACCCGTCGTCGGCCTTGCAGTAGATGCGGACCGTGGGCTCGCCGTGGCCGTAGGGCGCGTTGGCGGCGCCGCTGCCGCTGCCGTAGGCCTCGTCGCCCCAGGGCAGGATCTTCCAGCTCTGGTTGTCGCCCTTGGCCCACTCCCAGAGCACCACGGTGGTGCCGTCGTGCACGCCGCCGTGGTCCTTGTCGCCGTGCAAGGCGTCGAAGTTGAGGCGGATGTTGTTCACCATGCGGATGCAGCGGAAGCCCTTGCCCACGTCGCCGCTCTCCGTCCATAGCACCGACTCGTCCTGGTACTCCGGGTTGAACGGCACAAGCTTCACCTGAAAAACAAAGAATCAAATGAAACCAAGATCACGACCGGCCGCCAGCAGCATCCAAAGATAAATCCAACAAGAACTATGCTACGTATGCATCATAGGTTGAACAATGAATGGGTACCGGGTGGGACTGGCCGAGGGAGTGCTTGATGGCGAGCCCCGTGGCCTTATTGACGAGGGCGAAGGCAGGGTTGCCCTCCTCGTCCTTCACCTGGGCGCTGAAGCGCATGTCCTTGTACCAGTGCTGGTGCTCGTCGCGCGGGTTGGCGGGGGCCAGCACCACGTTGCCGTCGCGGACGGTGAGGCAGTACCCTCGTCGGCCTTGCAGAAGATCTTGAACGTGGGCTGGTGCACGCCGCCGTGCGCCGGTGGGTTCTGCCCGTGCGCCGGCGGGTTCTGGCCGTGGTGGCCGTGGTGCCCGAAGCCGAACATCGACATCTTGCACAGGGGTGGTGGATCGCTTGATCGAACAGCAGAGTGGAGGATTTGGGACTGGGCGATTAGAGAGAGTGCACCTTGGGGTCCCATTTATAGAGGGAGAAATGGATGGGACTCGGGATCGATGTCTTGTTCATCAGTGACAGGTGGGCCTGATGCTCGTCGAGCCCACCTGCCAGTGACAAGTTCAGACTGGGCAGAGCGTCATTTGCAGACTTACTGCAGGGTGAAAAGAATCCGATGCTCTGTTTTCTGTGGTGTGAACTGTGAACGTTTGTCCAGTTTCTCTTTTTTTTTAAAAAAAAAAAAATGAACGTTTGGCGTGCTGGTTTTATGACGTGTGGGACCGGTGGACGGTGCGACCGCCACCTTGGAGCTTGCAATATTGCAGGACTCGATCGATGGGTCTAGGCTGAGCAAGGCGTGTTCGGTCTCTGTGTCTTTGGTTCTGGGTGATAAGCATCGGAGTTTACTGAGCGCTGTGACGCGTTCATATTTGACTCGCTTTTGCGTAAAATAAAGCACTCCACCGGAGAAACAGAATTTATCCTACTCGAAAAGGCGGGAGACTAACCGGTTGTCCTTTGCTGTGTTCATAGCCCACCGACACGTAGCAGGAACGAACATAAAGTTTTTTCTTCATTGCGAAATCAATGTTGAAGTGTTGCAATATAGTACCGGTTATAGTCTTATAGAGTAGTTAGCCTTAGCCTTGACCGTGAAGTGGCCACTTGCCCACAACGTCGCCTAGCGCCTGTTCATGTAACGTACTCCCTCCGGGATGGTGTTAAGTCGTTTAGAAACGGCGATACGATCTTCAAAACTTGATTTTGGCCTTTTATTATTATACAAATATTTATGGAGATGTGATATATGTATACTTTTATTAAAATATTTTTAAGACAAATCTACTCATATAATTTTTACATTTACAAACTCAACAACTTCAAAGTTATTGATGATTTATATTCTCGATGTTTGACCCAAACCTTTTCCAAAACGACTTTCTAATACCATCTCGGAGGGAAGTATACTCGGAGTGCAACACGAGAACTTGTTGGCCCAATCTTCTCTTCAATCAAAAAGGGAAAAAATCGAAGTTTCGTTGTCTAGTCCCTATTTCTCCGACTACACATGTGTTAATTATAGTTAATAGCATCTGATTAGGTTAATTACTTAATGTATTAGACTACAAATCATTGATGTTTAACTTTCTCATAAGGCAGGTTAATTTTTATCCATGGCCCCATTAGCATCAAATTTTAGTGGAAAACAACTTTGTGACGAACAAAACAACGGCAATTCTTGCCATTGCCATCTTGTTTCCATACCGCGCGCACCAAAAGACGGTCGTCGTCGTCCTCTCGCCATGCGCCATCGTGGCGCGCGCTTCGTGCATGCACGTATGGTCATTTCGCGTCAGTGGCCTGTGGATCCAGACATCCAGAACACGACGACGCGTCCATATGGAGAAGGAGCCGCCCCGCTCGCGCCCGCGCCCGGTCTCTGACTCCCGCGTGGCCGTGTCGTCCTCGACGCCTGCTGCATGTCAGCGGCGCGTGTGTCACCTCTGTCTGCTACGTGGTCCGGCGGCCTCTTCGCCACGTATGTTGGTTAGCGGCAAGAACCTTAAACAAAGCTGCCGAGAAATTGTGCTCAGAGGAATGGCACGATCTGCTTTGGTCTCTCCCTCTCCTCCTCCTCTAAAGCATTAAATTAAACTAAGCTCCCTCCAATACTAGTAGGACGACAATGATAGTGCATCATCTTTGGTCACTAATCTCTGTCTGAGATGCGTGCTCTCGACGCTGCGTGGATTTGATTCGCGCCATCTCAAGTGGCCCCGTCCGGCAAGGCTTTGCTCGTCTCCGCAAACACGGAGCCGCTCCGCTTTGTCGTGTTTGCCTCCCCAGTCGATTCCAATCACGGACGACCGACCGCGTGAGCGTGCACTGCGTGCGGTAACTCCAGAAATCGACGCTGTGCTTTTCTGCTCAATCCGACCTGGACCTGACGCGGACGGTGAGGCCGGCCAAGCGGCCCAAGCCGGTGCTTAGTAAGGGTGGTGAATGAGGAGGGGATAAGATCACTGTGAGAATCCATTGAAATTTTCACCCCCACCGCCCACTGCATCG
Organism: Hyparrhenia diplandra; assembly: GCA_015847255.1. Lineage (NCBI taxonomy): Eukaryota > Viridiplantae > Streptophyta > Magnoliopsida > Poales > Poaceae > Hyparrhenia > Hyparrhenia diplandra. Next base: position 159,480 of record JADLZK010002491.1, read on the forward strand.
GATTCACGCGGGTGTACGGCCATCACGCGGCGTGTCGAGCGGCCTCGCCTCGCCTTTTTCTTCTCTGATGGTGGACAAAGCGTGATGACGAATCAGTTGAGCGTTTGACAGTGTAAGACGCGAACCTTAATAATGGTAAATATGTACAAATTCCCACGGCGGGCTCCACGTACTCGAGTTTGTTAGGCACACCTAAACTCTGCCAACCACGACGACAGCTGGGCAAACAACACCATGATTGCTTTTCGACTGCTAAAGAACGATTAACACCGCATACACCGCTGAAGTATGTTTTTTTTTTTTTTTTTGAACCGGCTGAAGTACTGTTTTCTAGAACACCTTAAAATAATGATTGTTTCTGCACCAGTAAACTTCAAAGACTCGCTACGTGTTTCGGCCCGAGTGTTCTAAGTATTTTGCTGTTCAGGCGATGTGTCGATCTCGTCTTCAGTACACAAGCATGTTTTAATTCAGGACTTATGGTTTCAAAAAATCATGAACTTATGCGGGAGGCCCCCCCACCCCCCAACACACCCCCCCACCTGCAAGCACAGTGTATGTATGGTAATATGTGGCCAATCTGTGTTCTCTTACCCTGAAGCTTATGTTTGAGATCGGCGCTGTCAGCTCCACATTATTCCGCAGGCCGTCACCCGATCGGGCGCTGTCAACTCCACATTATATGTTCATTGTGTAGATCTACTCATTCGAGTCTAACACAATTTGATTTTTTATTTTACGATTTTTTACGTGATTTACTATGATTTTTTCAAAAGCGCTTTCGGGGGTAATTTGACCGGTTTTGAAAGTTCAGGGGGTGATATAGACCGTTTTCATAGGTTTGGGGGTTATGTAGTCTACCACCCATAGTTGAGGGGGTGATGTAGACTTTTTCCACAATAAAAACAACTTGTCACATTTGTCGATTCGGCTAAATTGGGCGGAATTGACACGTGGATTGGGGAATTGGAAGGGAGGAGAGGGGCGAGGATGGAGGTGGCGACGGCGTGGGCGGCGGCGGTGGGCGCCGGCCCGGGAGGCGTGGCGGCGGCGGCGGGCGTGTGGCGCGGGTGCGGAGGCGGCGGCGGCGGTTCTGAGCTGGAGAGGAGAAAGCCTAAAGCCAAAAAAAAACGATAGATATGTTTTTATTTCTTGCTTGCCCCCCTAGAGATTACATGCCTCTTGCTTATATAGCCCGACTAGTGGGACTTGTAATCTAAGCAATCTCTACAAGGTTTCCTTATAGATTGGAATACCTTTTATAAGCAATTTTTCTATTTTATTTATTTCCTAATAAGGGTCTCCCTTATAGATGAGATAGCCCCTTGCACACCTAAAACTACCTAAGATAATCCTAACTTGAAGACTAAGCGATCTCGAGTCGGCGGAGAGGGAAAGTAGCGGCCAGGGGCCGGCCTTCCCCCCCGCGCCCCCCTTGGCCCCTCACGGGCTGCGGCCGTCGCGTTTGGCCCAATTAGCCACTTTCAGGGCGGCCCAATTCGGATCATGACATTTCCCCACCGTTCGACGAGGCGGCGCGTCCACGTGCCGCCCAATCCACCAGGTAGTATTGAAAGGCACGTCCATTGGGTCGATGGTAAGGCCCAGGCCGGAAGTAGAGGAGAAGAGAGCCGCTCTTGTCGTTGTTGTCGTTGCGAGATGCTTTGGAGTCTTCGTCGGGGAAGGAGAATTCTATGTGGAAGTTCTCAAGAAGACGCCGAACCCGAAACACATCGGCGGTCGCATGAAGGGACGTTCCGCACATGCTATGCGTATGACGGAGGCGTTGAGGGTGCCCGATAGCTCGAGCATCCAAGAGTTGCCGGTGGAGATGCGTAGGTGTATGTTGACGGCACATTCACCTTTGCATTGAGTTGCCTACGGTGAGACATGTCGAACTGACGTAGGCGGTGATGAGGTGAAGTCGAGGAGGCAGTCAGAGTAGATCACTGGGCGTGTTGACGGAAGGTCCCAGCTGCTTTTCCTTTGTCCACGGTGCACCAACTGTGATGTTGTCGACGCGGAAGAAGACTTCGCCGTTGTCGTCGAAGAGGAGGGCAGTGGCACCCTCAATCCGCTCATCAGGGCACGCCTGGAGAAGAAGGATGCTGGCAGGGAAGGCCTGATCCTCACGAGGGCGATTGGGGAGGTGGAAGCCCACTGCTACGCCGTGCAGTGGAACGTTCTCCCCCAGCAGGAAGTCTTCGAGGAGCTCTGAAGCAGCAGGTATGTAATAGCGGTGAAAGTACCTCATGATGCCGTAGCGTAGACTCCACTGGCGGTTGAGCCCAACTCGATGGCGGTTTTGGAGATGATTCCGAGCTCTTTGTTTGAAGTTGTGCCCACTTGCGGCTCGGTGATCGATTGGTTGGTGTCGGCCCTTCAATGTTTTTCATGGCAACATCAAGACGATGCTGTCCTGGCATGCGTTCACACAGGGCAGCCGCTATATCACCGTCGAGGCCACCCAGATGCTTGTGGCGACCAGTCGCCTTGGTACTGGTGATAGCATCCTTAATGGCGTCGTCAGGTTCGTCGTCGTTGTGGCGGCGGGCGAGGTCGATGGCCTCCTCCAACGAACGAGGCTCAAGCCATTCGAGCTTGTTGCGAAGCGTCTCGTGAAGGCCTTCCGTGAAGAGTCTGACGCGGTGGCGCCGTCCCTCGAGTTCCATGCGTAGTGCATATTTCTCGAAGTCGTTGATGTAGTCGATCGCTTGCCTGAAGGGAAGGCGCGCGTGCGCCTCGAAGTGTCGAGGTAGCTGGGCGGACCGGAAGTGGCGGCGTGAGGGCGTTGAGTGAACTCATCCCGTTGATTGGGAGTTCGTCTTGGACAGATCCATGAACCATACGCAGCAATACCAATAAGGTGGAAAGCAGCGTAACTCACGTAGGTCGGCAGGGGCGATCTCCTCATTGCCGGAAGAAAAGTTCCGGCTTGCGGCCGAAGATCCGGATCGTCGGGTGTCGTCGTATTCCTTGATCTGCACGGCGGCGTGACGAGGGGAAGTGATGCCGCGGGTGGCACCATCGGGGGCGCCGCGGGTGGCGCTGGGGAAGGGACGGGGGTGCCGCGGTTGGCACCGTCTCTGGGCGGGCGGCCCGCGGTTGCAGGTGTCGGTGGAGAGGAGAGGGCGGCCGTCTTTCGCCGGGTCGCCGGGTGATGTTGATGTCGGGGCCGAGCGTCACCAAGAACGCCATCACCTTCCTCTAGCCGGAGGATAGCAAGGTCGGAGCCGTCGGCGGGATCCGTGGCGGGGAGGGGCGGCCGGCCCTATGCCAGCGGCGGTAGCGGCGTGGTGAGCTGTCCTCCGGCGTCGTCGTCGTACGTGCGGGGGTCCTTGACGTGATGAAGACGTACTCCATCCGGCGAAGGCGAGTCTCGATGTCGTCGAAGCGCGTTCTGATCCGGGCGCAGTGGACGTCGAGGAGCTCCTTCAGCGCCGCGTTGAACTCCATGATCTCGGAAGCCATTGATGGTGGATGGATCGTAGTGGTCTCCGGATACGGTCGGCCGACGGCTAAATTGGGCCAGAATTGACACGTGGATTGGGGAATTGGAAGGGAGGAGAGGGGTGAGGATGGAGGTGGCGACGGCGTGGGGGCGGCGTGGGCCGCCGCCCCGGGGGCCGGGCGGTGGCGGTGGCTTGGGCGCGCGGGCGCGGAGGAGGAGGCGGCGGCTCGGGAGTTTGGAGAGGAGAAAGCCTAAAGCCGAAAAACGATAGATATGTTTTTATTTCTTGCTTGCCCCCTAGAGATTACATGCCTCTTGCTTATATAGCCCGACTAGTGGGACTTGTAATCTAAGCAATCTCTACAAAGGTTTCCTTATAGAATGGAATACCTTTTACAAGCAATTTTCCTATTTTATTTACTAGTCTATAGCGCGCGTTCGCGCGCGAGATCTGGCCGCCCGCAGGTTTTGACTGACCAGAGGCGTAACACTAAGAAAGACATTTTGGAGAGAAATTGACATTTTGGAGGATCGTGCGCATGGCGCGCGGGGCTCTGGCCGGTTCCTTTTTCTATGATCTGAAATAAAACACAACGAAAAAAACGTCGTGTGATCATGACACCGGTGATATACCTATAAATACATCTAGCCATCACAGATAAGCATCAAATCTAATTCATGAGTTTTCAGAATCATTGGAAACCACACAAGGAAAATAATAAATCTTAATATAGCCACCCAAATTGTCGATCATGCAAAAAAGCGATCCAAATAAAAATTTCATGGTCGTGCTAGGTAGCGAGTATCACCGATGATATCTAGAAACTGGGCGTAGCCAGTGAATAAAAGGGTCTTCAGTGTTCCAGCATAAATAATCTAACCTAGCTACTGGTGTGGTATTGTCGCTGCCAGCGAGAAACATTGAGGTGGCTAGATGCATTGGCACCATTCATAGGCATAAATGCAGGATCGATCAAGTTGAGGTGTTGTGGATACCTAAAGGCCAAGATCTGACCGGAATACACAACACTTTGGCGCAAACTTCGACTACACAGAACACTGAGGTGGAGTCCCTAGCACAAATGGGAGGAGGCCTGCTTTTAGGTGGAGTTCCTGGCACAGATGGAAGGAGGCCAGCAAAAGCAGGTAATAGTCTCCTCTGGATGGCAAAATTTGGTTCCTCCATCCAATCAAAAGATCTGGACCAGCGTGGATATGCTGCAATTATTAAACGGCATCAGCTAAAACAACTGTAGATAAAGTGAATGTATCGTCAATGCCATTAACACTCAATTTTACCTGGTTTACACTCTCATGAGGCAGAGCCTGCTCCACACAGGAGCGCTTCTTTTCAGGAGTAAGAGTCTTGCCGTCCAGCACACTGTAGAGATCCCAATAGGAAGCAACATATTTATAGATAGTGCAGCCAAGATTTGTGCAAGGATCGCTGCAGAATTTATCTTCCTGCATACCTTTTCTGAACAAGCTGCATTGTATAGCCGGTAAAAAATAGGAGCACATGTATTACCATGCCTGATTATTCACTGATGGTGGGTCGCTGGTCTGAGAAGTCGAAGGAGGTGTCTATAATAAAAACACATTTGAGACATTTGAGGAAAAATAGAGCCGAGCTTTTGAGTTTCTGTAGAACGTAAAAAGGAAGTGGTGTCTTACAGTTGTAAGCAGCAGGAAAGAGAGTGCACCATCAGGCTTGTTTGGAAGGCGAACTCGTAGGCCTCACAAAACCTCAACCAAGCCCAAATCCGGTTGCATCGAAGAGAGTCATATTAGTACGGGAGTTAAATCAAAGACGAAGAAATACCGACTATACAGGAAGGAAATCTATAAGGACATCTCAAGAGCGCTCGGAAGTATATAGGTTGTGCAACAAAGAAACCAGGCCCGAATATCTGGTCACAGGCACGCTCATCAAGAAGAACAAGATCGGTATGCTTGATCGGGCCAAGATTAAGAAAAGAGTCACGGCAGGAACTAACACATTCATATATTAGTCTCCTAATATCATTTTTATGTCACAATGACAATAATGAACAATCCCCAAAATATATGTACAATATAATCAATACTTTTCTAGAACCGCATTGTGATTACCTTTTATCCCTCAAACACAGGACATACTTCAAACTAATTTTTTTGGTAGATAGGTAATATTCATAGAACTATTTAGGTATGCTTCAAGTATGATAACCAAAGTTTCAATTTTTGTTTTTATTTTTATAGGAAAAATACTAAAGCTAATTGTTGTCCATCAAAATCAATACTTTGTGATGGCATATCACATTTACTCCGTGATGGCATATCACAAATGGTCCATGATTTTGAGAAGGCCATATCACAAATTTAGCTTTGGACTTTAGGAGGCACATTGTTATACAACCTGTAAATAGGATTGGAAAAGGAGAACCAAGCATAATTCCCTTTGTTTTGTGTGAAACAATATCAACTTAGAAGATCTAAAAGTACCAAATTAAACTAAGCATTCCATGTGATTGGATTGAGCAGGACATCACCGTTTTTGCGGATGAGGCAGACTGATCTTCCATGAGCCCTCCATCATTTGGTATGTATCAGCCTGTATGTACCGACTAAGAAACAGGGAGCCAGAATTACATATCCTCATGCTATGTAATATGTGAAACCCCACTTAAGAGCAAGGCCAACACAAATCAATAAGAGGCGCATCTGCGCATGACATGGATCAATGTGAATAGCAGGATCTTACTGATAACACGGAAAATCTCCACCAGTTTATTGGCAGAAACATGTGAAAAGTATGCTCCCCATCCATCGGCTTTCATATTTGGACAAATTGATGATACCAATAGTGTTTGCTAGCAATACAATAAATAAATAAATCAATCGAATGCACCCAGTCACCCTTGCTAAAAGGACTGGTAGTGCACCTGGAAAAAAAATAGAAGAAATCAATGGACCTATGTTTAACCTTCATGAGTTTAGATCCGAGCACACACAAAAAAAAATGATGTGAACCCACAATTCAGTGGTATCCTCAAGAAAGGTAGCTATAGATACACCTCAAGCATATCATGTGCACCTGTGAAGCTCACACACTGATTTATTTTTCAATCTGAACTACTGAGATCATATTTGGGTCCCGCAAAGAGTCAAGAGAAAATAGACATGAGTTAAATCTCGAAATGTTAAAAGCAATCGCAAAGAGTCTTTGGGAGTTCTATTACTATCTATAAATATCATCATTCTCCATCTCTTTTCCTTTCCATCAAGATATGTGCATAATTCATAGGAATGTTATAACAAAAACTCTTCAGTAGCATTGCAAAGTGTCTTTGAAGGCATTACCATCTGACCTCCCAAATTTTTAACAATGGCAATAACTCAACTAAGATACGACTCACGAGGCATCACCATTTGACCTTTTCAAAGCAATGCGAATCTCAAAACCAATGTCAAATTCAGTTTCATACTGGAATCTGAAACCAAACAGAGGTACCCAATGCTGCATCTGGCAGGCTGTAGAACAAACCTGATTCTCTTAGGCAAATCTAACATATGTTGTTGCTTTGGGAGACCGTTACACATCAAATTCGCTCAGGACAAAAGTAAGAAAAACTGAAAAATAACTCTTCAGTGGCCAACAAATCACAATGAGATATTTCACTGTCCATATGCTGCCTAAATATAAGACCAAAGGCTAGCAATCTGACCTCATATTGCTCGGACCCGCGATATGCATTACTGGCAAGCTTCTTCTTGACAGCGCCAAAGTCCATTGGGTGCTCAATCACACCCTGGTAATCATGCAGTTGTGTCAATCAATTACTGTGATATCAACACTCAACAGCTCCCTACCAAACAACTCCAGGAAGCATGGCAAATGAACTCCTTACCTCCTCTAAATCAATGGCTCCGCAAACATTCCTCGTGTATTTTTCCTACCGAATAGAGCAGTGGCAAAAAGGAGGACAAATCTCCTATGGATCCACTGGCTCCACACACATTCCTGTGGCAGAAAGGGGAAAAAATCAAGGTCATTAATACTTGACGCAACAAATCACATCTTGTGATTGGGACAAAGATCCGAAACACGCACTTTTGAAGCTTCTTGAGAATCATCCCAGCGCCTTTCATCCCGGCAGCGGCGGCGTCCTCGTGGTCCTTGAATCCAGCAAGTAGGAACAAATAAATCAATGGCGTGCAAAAATCAAACATCTACAAGCAGGGGCCAAGGAAACAAAGGAAATCAATGGCGCCGATTCGAGAGACCTCACCTCCGTCGGAGTGGACGGATCCGGATGCGCGCGGCGGGCAAAAGCTCAGCACGGGCCGGAGGGCACGGACGCCACCGAGTGCGTTGGCGGTGGCGTCGGTGCGCTCGCTCGCGGGGACGGGGTGCTCGCGCCGCGGACGGTGCTCCGGGACGGCTCCTCGTTGGACGGGCTCCCGGGCTCCAAGAACACCGCGGGCCGGACGCGGTGCGGTGGAGAGCACGCCGGCGCAGGCGAGGAAAGCCGCCCGGCGGCCGAGGAGGAGACGGGCCTCGCCGGCAAGCCGAGGAGCAGGGGCGGAGGGACCGGGAGAGGGCGGGCGAGATCCGGGGCGCGTGATCTCCTCCAGCGCCGCCGTCCGCGGCGCGCGCCTCCCTGGCAAGGCTGCCGGCGCGGAGTAGGGTGTCACGGTCGGCGCCGACGCCGGTGATGGGCACCTCCGGCGGTCCCGCGGCGGAGGGAGAGGGAGAGGAAGGGGAGACCGGAGGCGGGGACGGGAGCGGCAGGAGGAGCCCCGTCGGGCCTGGGAGAGAGGAGGGAGAGGGAGGAGCGGCGGCTGCGGACGCGAGTTAGGGTTAGAGCACATATATATCTGGCTTGGGGGGAGGAAGGAGGACCGTCGATCTCCCAATCGAACGAACCACAACTAATGTGACCGTGGATTCAGCCGAGTTTTTTTTTTTTGGCGAGCGACGTAAAGACATGATTGGCCAACGATTTCCGGTGGCGTGTCCACCTTGAGGCCGCGGCGTGGCCCGGTCGTCTCATCTCTCTACATTTCCTAATAAGGGTCTCCCTTATAGATGAGATAGCCCCTTGCACACCAAAAACTATCTAAGATAATCCTAACTTGAAGACGAACCGATCTCGAGTCGTGCGGGAGAGGGAAAGTGGCGGCGGCAGGTAGGCCTTCCCCCGCGCAGCGCCCCCTTGGCCCCTCCCGGGCTGCTTGGCCGTCGCGTTTGGCCCAATTAGCCACTTTCAGGCGGCCCAATTTCGGATCATGACACACACCCCAAATTTTGATTTGGGTTGTGTGTAGAAAACACTAATAAAATAAACAATATTATGACTTTTCTAAAATTTCCAAGAATTAATTATGTCACTAAGAAGTGGAAAATATTTTTTCTCAAATTTTTAAAATTTGAATTTGATGTTTGCTGCATACATGTTGAGGGCATTAATTCTATTGTGTGAAAAATGAATTTAGAAAAAAAAAACTTCGAATGGGTTTTACTCTATTTATTTATTTATTTTATTTCAAAAAATTAATAAATTTGAAATTATGTTTCATAAAGTTGTCAAAAATATAGCTTCAGTTTTAATCTTTGAAGAAGTAATTTGAATACAATCTATCTCTGAAATCATAGTCAAACTCTTAAATCCTTATTTGACTAAAATCTTTTTGATCTCATAAAAAATCTGTGATCATTCCTTATCCATTTCATATGATCTCTTCACGTTATCACTTCTTAGTCTTAATGAGGCATCGTCTATTCCAAACTCAGTTTCTACTTGTCTCTTTTCTCTCTACTTCTTTGGACGTGGATGATCTCTACGGGATGGAAAGTTGCACACAAAATGCAAGGGTGCAAACTGAACCTCCCGTTGACATTGGTTGTAATCAACAAATTTCGCTGCATTACGAAATATAGTTGAACATGCTCTCAAAAAAAACTTCCTGTTACGACCTAAAAACATGGTTGTGCACGGTGACAACTGACGAGCCCACTCAATCCAAGTTGGACCCAGAGTGAATACATGCCAAAAACTAGTTGCAACACAAATATACATATGACATTAACCAACCTGGGAGCCAATCTGCAACTGCAGATATGCTACTAAGTAGAATTCTCAAGGAGACCTTATAGTCAAGAGTAAAAACTAGATCTCAGAGGCAATGTATGAACTGGGAGAACATGCTGATGGCAAAGGAGACTTCTTACATGGCGTGAAATCGTAACAAACTCACGACCTCTATTTTTTTTTATCCTAAAACCCGAAACAAACCCAGCACAGTTTAGGAAGGTATGAATAAATAGCAGTACGTATAGAGCTTAACCTATCAAGGGCACATAGAGCTGTACCAAAAGAAGATACGTGGTGCATATCAGCTAATACACTTGACAAACATATTTATCTGGTTCCAGAATGAGTTTTGATATCACATTGGGTGGTGCCATAGCTAGATGCATTAAACCTTAATGTTCTCTGAACTCAAAATCCTAATCCAAAAATTGCAAATAAAGTGTAGCCATCTTAACAATCAAACATGACATCATTGAAACTGAAGATGAGTGCTCAAGCTTCGACAGCAACCCTTCCAGCCACTTGGTCCAGATCACGCCTACCCTGGGCGGTGATGAGCCGTCCACTGCAACACAGAGTCCAATAAGCAAACTTCCATGACCAGGCAAAGCTAATAGCAAGAGGGACATAGCATTTCAATTACCCCTTAGGATCGACATCAATGATGCCCATCTTCTGCAGCTGCTGCAGGATGTTGCGTGAAATGGCACCACTGCTCTTGCAGAAGTGTGGTGGGCGGGAGCCATTCCTCTGGCGGCCACCGTAAATCTTCTGGAAGCCACCAACACCAATGCCTCCCCTCAGGTAGATCTTCCTGGCAATAGATGCTGCAGCAAAAGATAATTTGAAAACTGATGGAAATGCAATTCTGGATATTGAAGTTTACAAATGATCATGGAGAAACAAAGTTCCTCACCAGCCCGGATGTAGTACCAGTCAGGGTCATAAGGAGGGAGCTCCTTGAACCTCGCAGTCTTCACAATGTCAACCCACTCAGGGAGCTCCACCTAACAGATGACAAAAGAATACTTGAATAAGGAATTACACATAACAACATATGTACATATTCATTGTGGATCGAGACAATCGATGCAATGAAGATGAATGCATTAACCCAACCTCACCTCTAAACTAATTGCTTGCCCATACAACACAAACTTAGTTCCTTGAAGCAACAAAAGTTCAACTGCGATTTTCAATTAATATCCTAATAAAAAAGAATGCTTGATAATAGCAGCACTTGATGCTACTATAATAAGCAGCCCACTATTCAGCATGAAAGAAATGGAATTATGAATTATCAGTGTTCAACTTCCTAATTCAGGATTTGGATCCAATAGCATACTATAGACCAATGAGGCAATGACTAACTGCAAACTATCTTGACGGATATCAATAGAAGTAGAACACACCTCATGTTTTTCTGAACAGATGATCTCGACTTGAATGAAATAAACCATATGTCTATTGTAAGTTGTAACAGAAAATCCTAAGACCCAAAGGCCAGAAGAACAACATTACTTACTTACGCCTAAGACTTTATGTGAACAAATCACGCTCACCAATCAAATGCCCAGAAGGCACAAAAATAAACGGTGAATTTGCATCACGCGCCACTGCATCCTATAACTCCCATGTATACTGGCATCAGTCATACAGTTCGCTATACTAAACTAAAAATTGCTTATTCACATGTCACTAAGTACGAGTCCAACGAGAGTAAACCAGACGCGAGAACAGTTCGCTGGTACAACCAGATCAGCAACACGCGCGATGGATCCATGTAATCATACGAGATCACCCAACTGCTGGAGCAACAGCAGTCCGATTCAACAAGACAAACAAGGTCGTCTACGCTGACTGCCGCGGTGCGAAACAATCCGATGTAGCCTCGAATCAGATGAGTATGTTTGGCGAATCGGGCAGCGTTACCTTGCCGGAGCGCTTGAGGTGAGCGGAGTAGGCCTTGACGAACTCGTGGGGGTTGACATCCTTCACCGTCCTCGCCGTAGATGCCGCCATCCTGCTGCCGCCGCCGCCACGGGACGAGACAGAGAGTCGGCTGCTCTGGGGCTAGGGTTTGGAGGAGCGGCGTCTGAGGCGGAGCCTAGGGTTTTGGGCATTGGGGCATTTGGGCGTGGGATGGGGATCCGGCGGTTGCGAAGATGGACCAGGATTCAGAAGACGCTGGGCCTTCATGGGCCGTAATAGAGGCTCGAAGGGCGCGAGATGTGGCTACCTGGCCCTTGTCGTGACCAGTCACCAGATTGCCCGTGAAAGCATGGGCCTTTACCAGCCGAAAATGAAAGGACGTGGAATTTCAAACCCATGTTCACTTCCTGAACGGTGGAAGTAGCAAAAGAACAGCCCAACCAAGCCCATTTTGTCCTCGTGGATCTCTTTTTTTTTTCGTTGCTGTTTTTTTTTTTTTACAACAATTTTTTTAGAAGTCAACAAAGATTTCTAAGAAAAAGATAAAAATCAACAAAAAAAACCTCTATTTCTCAAAAAAAAAAGAGATAACAATAAATTCAGAAAAAAAACACACACAATTACACACGTCAAATCGAGGACGCTTATATATAATAGTCAAGTTCCAAGAAGTAACCCAAGCACGCTCGGTTCACCTCTCGCTCTCCGCTCCTCTTTTCAAATAGCAGCGTAGTCCACTGAGAGATCAACAGATGTTATGCCTTTTCTGGTCTAAAGAAACACATGATATCATAACCATATCGATCCAACCACATAGGCTCGTTACACTCACGTGTTTTCCATCCCATATATTTTATCCCCTGCCAACCGTATCCCGGCCTTCATTCCCAGCTACTAGAAGCCAAGTTTGGAAAAACCATATCCACTATAAACAACCAGTAAATTCACCAACACAAAATGCAATGAGTCCAGTCCGCCACTACAGCACTAGCTATTGAATATACTTGTGTGCGCGTGCCTGCCCACTGCCCAAGTGTGGCTTCTTGACAACACACTGAACTGAGAGAAAGTGCAGGCGAACAATCATGAATCAGATAAGTTCAGAACCAAAGATAACATATCATATGCATATGCAGTACTCCTACGTGAGCAAAGCCGCCTGATCGAAGCCAGCGTCGTCAAATTAAAGCGGTTACCCTTTCGATCCGCTTCTCCCATTCTGTTTCCTTTCTGGGGCCTGGATGGGATGGCCATGCGCTGGACCAATTCTGGTAGCCCCTGGAAGAAATCTCTCAACTCCACGCCAGCAGCAGCGGCGTTCCTCGTCACTCTGAATGCTCCTCAACTGTAAAATACTCGAGAGGTAGCACCTGGTCCGGATGGAAATGCTTGGCTGCTAATGGAGCACGAACGAATGGCAGATTATTACAGGTGCACATCCCCATCTCTGATAAACTTAATTAGGCAGCTGAGCTGTAGTATTATATTGTGGCAAGCTAGGTCTGATGGCCAGTAGATTGCAGATACGTGAGAGACAGGTAGTCATCTCCCCCTCTCAGCCTGCCGAAACAGGAAAGCAGCGAGGTGAGGCCGCAAGGAATATCTCTTTCTCTTCGTGGGAGATTCCTGGGGTTTTCCGGATTCTTTCGTTCCACTACAACTTTTCTAAGCTTATCTGCATGGGAGGGTATAAAGCACGAGCTGGAATGGCTATTGTTAACTCCGGTTAATTTGGACGGGGAATCAGTAGTAGTAATAATTAAGTTAATTTTGACGTGCTCCTCTCCTACGGTTGCGTGCGCGGTGGGGAAAAATTAACTTGTGGATAAGCATCTTCTGCTTCGCGTTGATTATTACGCCCATTAAACTAATGAGTTTAAAAGTAAAGCACCACTAATCACTCTGTGATAAGAAATGCTTCTAGCTTCCTGCAGCTCCGATCGACTCTGTCAGCAGCTGATAGCCTGATACTACTATAATAACAACTGCTACCACCAACCTTTTTTCTCTGGTCGTTACGTTTCAGTAAAACGTACAAGTCTTAACATTCAAAGCAGCAGAATAGTACTAGTAATAGGAACCAGAACAGAGCCGTGAAAAACTTCAACACATCCAATTCACATCCAGGTAACTTAATTCTCTTGTTTGCATGCTTAAGTTCAACGATTTGACTGATTCTTGGATCACAGAGAATCTCCTGCAGTAGCTAATAATTCTCTATCACTTCTCACCTGCAGCTAATCTCCTGCACTAGCTAATTCTTTGTAGGAGGGTCCTGCGTAGGAGTAGTGCATACACGACGGTAGACCCCCACCCACGCAGAGCCGCCAAACGGACCAGCTGCCAGTTTTGTTGTGTTCGGTGACGCCGACGTGCCGGGACTTGTTGATGTGCCTGAAATATTCCGATGCGTCCATGGGCGGGCGAGCCAGATTCTGCATGCACAGGGGCTTTCACCCATCTGAATAAGGCTTTCTGATGGAGAGCAGAAAAGGAGGCTTCCCCATCCACCGCCTGACCCTGACGGACCCGAAAACTACAAGCCATCAGCAACTAGACTGCTTTGGCCAAATTATTAAATATCCAAGCCTCCATCGTTTCACTCTTTTCCTTCCCTTATTTCCCTTTCACTGCCCTTATTCTGAATTGACTATTATCTTCTCGACCATCCGAGCAGGAAGGAATTTCAGCTACTGCCTGCTGGCTATGGTAATTCGTTTTCGCTTTCTCTTCGAGTGACACCTGTGTGGTTGCATTGCTTTGCTTTGGTTATCCGTGATGTAATCATGAAAGCGTCGTGACATATAAGCACCATATATATAATTAAAAGCTTTTTCCTACTCTTCTGAGGAATTAAGCTTGGCATAAGGCATAATTAATGATGGCTGCCATTGAAGAATTACATTGATCTGACCAATGTTTTACATCCAGAGCTAATAAAGCCGCTTGGATTAGTTAACACCTTTCTTCTTTTCTTGCTTGACTTCCAGTTCGTTTATCACAAAGCCTTATCTAGCTAGCTTTGTAGTAGTAGTAGTAAGCTTGAGTACATAGTATTGTACTATGTACAGGAGATCAAAATGTTTACACACCGCAAATCCAATCAACTATGGCGTCCTTAGCTAGTTGACACTAATGACTCTACAAGTACAATCCCTTTAAGAATTTTACCAACTAGTACTATTATATATTAACCATATTGCTTTATATGGAGTATATATATTTTAGGCCTATATATATATATATTTAATTTGGTGCAATAGATCCCGACCGTTCAAATCACAATTGAATGCTCAAGTATAGCTTTCAGTGGAGAAGAGCAATCTGTCAGTTCATCCCCATGTTAGAAGAATGAAGCAGCATGCTGCATCTGGTGGCCCAGCGTCGACCCCTGCAGTCCGTTTAATTGGAACGTCGGCGTTGCACCAAAACAGCCGTTCGGTTTCTTGGCCGCCTGCTGCTGGTGCTGGCTCGACAGCGCACTGGCACTAGCAGTGCTCGTCTCTGATGATCTCTTGCGCTTGTTGCCAGCTGTGCCATCGCCACCTGCCGACGTCGAGGCAGCAGGCGCCGGATCCATCTGCCGGACGATCTGCCCTCCGGACAAGCTGTTGCCGTTGCCGTTGCCGTTGTTGAGCAGCAGTTGGCTCGTGTCGACGGGGCGGCCCAGGAGAGGGGCGTGCTGCTGCTGGTGCTGGTTACTGAACCGTGCCATGTCCTGATGCTGCATGCCGCCGTCGTCGAAGAAGTGCGCCAGCGAGGGGTCATTGAGCAGCTCCGAGAGGGACGGGATCCTGGGCATCCTCTGCGGCGTGCCGGCGGGAGCGGCATGCTGCAGCGCCGGCGGGAACGGGAACGTCGACGCGCCCTGCAGGAGCATGGCGGCGCTCGTCGCGGCGTACGGGTTCTCGTCGAAGCCGCCGCTCGGCTCGTCCTGCAGCTCGTGGTCTGAGAGCGGCGGCATCGCCATCGGCGACGCGTGGCTGGTCTTCTTGTAGATCCGGCACAGCACCCAGTCATCCAGCTGCACACAGATAATTAAATTAGGGAGAGATATGATGGAGATTAAAGTAATCAATGCTACACAAATCGGGTGCAGATGAATGAACCATCAACACGTACGCATCGCGGCTAGCTATCATTGTCGGATCAATTGACTTGGTGCAACCATGCCAAGTATGCCTAAAGAACATTTTTTAAAAAAAAAGAAAGAAAGAAAGAAAGAACGCCGCGCCACACACTAAAGCGGCACTTGCGTCTATTGGCAAGCCACAAAACCGATGGGAACCCGCATCAGAAACATCGCCAAAAAGATAGATCAGGGTGCACGGGTTGCATCTATCCGTGACTGCACGCGCGCAAGCGGTGCAACAAAGTGAGCTGAGCATATGGCTGGCACGTATGCAACTAGCTACGACACCATACTCGTCGTCATTTTGTTCTTTGAATTAAAAACTCATTTTTCATGGATTTTGTAAGTCTGCAAAAGGTATGGTTGGACGATGAGATCGATAGATTAACAGCGTATCGTACCCTCATGGATGCGTTGCGGAACTTCATGGGCCGGTAGGTGTGTGCGGCGTGCGCGTCGGCGGCAAGGCGGTACTCGTGCATGATCCAGTTGGTCTTGGTGCCCTTGGGCGGGCGTCCTTGTAGAAGACGAGCGCCTTCTTGACGCCGACGCTCTCGCCGCCGGTGGCGCCGCTCTGGATGGGCTTGTCGGTGCCGGTGGCCTTCCAGTAGCCGGACCCTGCCGCGCGGTTCGGCCGGATCCCGTTTGGGTACTTGCGGTCGCGCGGGCTGAAGAAGTACCACTCCTTGTCGCCGTACGCAGCCCTGGCTGCAATACACACATCAATTAAGGCAAGATCATTGTGTGATCATGTGGACGCATGGATGCATGGATCTGGATCACGAGATCGAATTCAGGCGCGTGGGTGTACTAACATGGCAGGTCCCATGGATCGAACTTGTAGATGTCGACGTCGGCGATGATGGCGACCGGGCACGGCGCGTTGGCGGCGCGGTTGCGGAGGTAGTGGAGGATCAGCTCCTCGTCCGTCGGGTGGAACCGGAACCCCGGCGGCAGCATGGCCGGGTTCGACATGATCATTGGCCTGCCGGGTTCGAGGTAGCCGGCTGCGACGACTGCTAGGAGCTAGCTAGCTACAAAACCCGAGTCGGCTGCTAATCCACCTCCCCAACGAATCTGCTGCTGCTGCGCCACGAGCTTGGGGAGCTAGTCTAAACGAATTAATTAAACTAACCAAAGCTCGCACGCACCCTGGATCAATCGATCGAAGGAGCTAGGGAGCGAGCTTAGAGAAGAGGTAGTAGCTCTCTATAGCTAGGAAGGAGAAACGGAGAATGGAATTTTTGGGAACGGGAGGGGAGGGTCTGCTTATAAGCACGCGGATGCTTGTCCCGCTTGCGCGCGTGACGTCGACGCAGGGTGGATTCGGGAGGTGGGGGGAGGAGAGGAATGGCCGCCGGCCGGCCTGTGTGGCTATCGTTGGATGGCTCGCTCGCTCTCCCCGCGCACGCCCGCCCTGCCCGGCGTGATGGCACCCGCGGGGCCGGGGATTGGTGGGCAGGGGGCCCCGTGACGGGTGCCACTGGAACTCGGCCGCGCCGGCACGTGTTGGCCTTCCAGTCCAGTCCAGTCCCCGTGAGCGACTGGCCGGTTGGGGCCGGGGCCGATGGTTCCTTGTCAAATCCTATCCCACTGCTGTTTGTGGGCTGTGGCGGCCTGCCGTGGCGTGAAAAGAAGCAGCAAATCCTCAATGATGACAAGTGGGCTTAACGAAATATACTAACGGGGATCTCAATAACAAAATACTCCCACCGTTCCTAAAAATATGGGAAGCGGGTAAATCAAACTTTTTGTTTCAGATTACACAAGCATAACTTGAGACACTCAACACGTACACACTCAACCCTATGAACACACGTACACAAACCATACCCCTATAAGCACCTTCGAATGACTGAGCCGGCAAATTTTGAAGTTCACGAAGTCACCACAGACGTCTCACTGTTTACGGGGACGTCGTCTACCACTTAATCTTGGCAGTAGAAAAATCCTAGAATAAATGGCAAAGATCATTGGTTGGGGGGTTCCCACCCAGGGTTCAAACTTTTTTAACTTTGACCAATAGAGCTCCATTGCTAGGCGCCAACTGGAAGGCTCTGTCCACCACGGCTGCTCGCCCAGACAGCTGCTTGAGACGCTAGTTGTGCTTAGGCTCGTCGGAGCTTTGTGGCAGCGACTTCCTTCTGTCCCCTCTCCTCACACTACTCTCTCTGCCACCATGGCCATGCTCACCAGCGAGCACCACCATGACACCCCCACCCAAACATGGCCCGGCCGCCTTTATGACCGCTAGTGCTCCTAACCGCCTGGCCGACCCAACCTCCCCATGAAATCCCTAGCTATTGCCTTTGTTGAAACCCTAGCCGCTGCCATATACTACCTCCGTTCCAAATTGTAATTCACTTTGGCTTTTCTAGATCCATTTCTTTTACTATATATCTAGACATAGTGTATAACTAGGTGCATAGCAAAATCAATGTATCTAGAAAAGCCAAAGTGAACTACAATTTGGAACGGAGGGAGTATTGTTCTTCCTCATGAGGTGCAAAGTGTTACCAAGAGAGCACCAGCGTCGCCGACGGAGCACCACGAACTCCCACGTCGCTATCCGTCGAACGCTACGCCTCCCCGGACGTCCGTTCGCGCATCTCCGATCGTTCTATGAACCATTATTTTGATATTACACAAGGCGCTCAACACACACTCACACCTTTGTAGGATCTCCGGATGCCTAGAAGGGGGTGGATAGGCTCAACTTTGTTAAAACTCTCGCAAAAATTCAACTCGGCGGATGTAGAATGTACGATTGCGCGGGCAATCCCTTCTGGTAGCGGCTTCGCCCGCTGGTACAAAATGATGAGAACACGAAAGTGAACAAATATTTCTTTGCGGCTCTACTCAAGTGTATCGGACTAGTCGGATCAATAACATAGAGCAGGTAAACAACAGAAATGAAAGACAGAGCTAGCTCGAACCACAAGGGGTCAAACCCTAGAACACAAAATGTAAATGCAATGAAGTAAATAGCACACGGTGACACAAGATTTGACCCGTGGTTCGGCGCCGCCACCAAGGTCGGCCTACTCCACGTTGTTGAGCTTGCCACACAAGGCTTTGTTCACCACTAAGGTTAGCATTTTCCCTCGTTCACAAGTCTAGGGAGTTAACCCTAGAGATGTGGGGTGATTTTCTTGATTTAGAACGAGGTTACAAACCTCCCTAGGCCGCCACACGAGTTGGCAAGCTCTAGGGCGACGCCTAGCCCGGCTAGTAGCAAGCTCCAAGAGTAAAGAACCCTAGCACACCGGCCAAACCTTGAACCAAATGCTCTTTCAAGATGGGGAACTTGTAGATCCGGTCTCCATTGCGGTTTCCCTCTTTTCCCACAAGTTTTGATGGTTGGATTCGAATCTCACTTGGGGAGTGGAGGTGGAGCAATGGAGGAGAGAGAGAAAGAGCTCAGGTCAGTCTGCTTCGAAAGTGGACGAGTGGAGAAGAAGCAGTGACCGTTGTGAAGGACGGAGAGGTATTTATACCTCAGCGTACCTTGATCGGGGTTAAGCGCGCAAGATTGCCGCGCTCCACTTTCGATCAAAAATGATCTGAAATTTTGTTGGCTGTTTTGTGGTGTGGTGATGATCAGGGTAGTAGGATTTCAGCATTTGATTCGACAGTTGAACAGATGTGCTAGAATCCCTCTTAATAGTACATTCCTAAACTCAATAAATAAAATATAAAAAAGATCACTCCTTGTTGAGTTGAGAGTGCCTCCACTGTCGAATATTTGTACCTACAACCTGTAGATCATCATCTCTATTCATTTCCTGCATGTCATCTTAGCCAAACTCATTAGTTCCCTAATTTGGTGGTAATCAACGCCAAAACTCACTTAGGGCTTGATTGCACTTACACACTCACCGCTATGAACACATGTACGCTAACCATACCTGTATGAGCACCTTCAAAGGACAGAGCCGGCAAATCTTGAAGTTCACGAAGTCACCACAAGTGCCTCGCTTTCGATGGGACGTCGTTTGGTTCCTAGGGTATCGAGTCCTACATCTTATCCTGCCAGGAACACTACTATATTTTATGACACCCTAGTAGGGCCAGGAATGAGCCTAACTAAATGAGACCTAAGGGGGCGTCCATATTATGACACTTCGAAATGTGATAAATATATAGTAACAAGTGTATATGTGTCTCAATAACTTTTTCCATAACAAAGAAACACAATTATACCATTTAAAATAAGTGAAATAATAGTTTTTGTGTTGCATAGACACAAGAAAAAAGTTTGTTTTTTTTTGGGGGGGCACAGCCCCCTGGTTCTACTAGACGAGGTCACCGGATTAAAGTCTCTTAGTGCCCCAACGACTGGTGTAGTACCAAATAGGACCCGAGGAGGGGAGGCATAGTTATGGCACAAGAGAAATGACGTGGTGTGGACTCCGTGGAGAGGACAACACATGGATGGGGACTCCGTGGAGAGGACAACGCATCGGGTTTTGTGTACCAATCAAATAGAACGATCAAGACTCTCAACGCTAATCTTGCATACTCAAGATTTGAGATGGCAAGGTTGAAATTGGAAAGCTTCAACATAGCATTAATAACAACTTCTCGTCGTGTGGGCATCCTGGGAGCGCGCGGTGCGCGTGTGAACTATCGTTGCATGTAGCTTGTGCGCCAATCCTCAACAACTAAAGCATAAATCAAAGCAACATCTTTCATAGTCTTTTATTGACACATCAAAATATGTGGTGCAATGATTTTTTTTCTTGACACGTTTCCCTGTAAAGTGAATGTAGGCGCGTACCCAAGTTGTATTCCTCCTGTGGGAGAAATCTTTTTTGATTTGCACATTTATGTTGTTGTGTCAGCAAGATATTGATCTAGCACTTCGATCCCATATTGATCTTTACATGCATGCACATCTATATATACATGGTTCTGTCGAGTGAATGGTCTTTCATAGACTAGTTGGTGAATATGTGTATTGTAGTATTTTTTTATCCTCCGGTGATGCACTTGATACAACTTAGAATTTACCAGTGCTGAAAAAATTGTCATCTACTGAAGTGGAGAACTAGTAGACGACGAATAATGCTTAATTAAGATTTTTATTTTTTTCATGCTTGTTTTATACACAAATAAAATTTGAGAACTTGTATTAATTTGATAATGAATTGTTTATCATCATAAAAGATAACATGTAAGCATATACTATCCGACTTGAAAAAGCCCGCTTCGCTACGACACGGGTATGAAACTGTACCATTTCCGACATCTAAAAAAACTATGTTTGCATCCGATCCGACTAAAAAAGAGGATTAAGATACAGGAGAGCTATTATCCGCTTCGATCCGATCTTTTTCATCCCTAATTAGAAATTATGTCTCAAAATAAATTTATTATAAAAATATATTTCATAACTAATCTAATGGTACTTAATTTGTCTCATAATTCTTAGTATTTTGTGAAATAATTTTTAGTCAAAGTTTGTAAATATTGACTCCTCGGGATGTGAGAATTGCATGTTTTTCTTAAATGGAGGGAGTAGCAACTTGGTGGCCTTTTCTAATTTCTAAAAAGGAAAACATCTGCGTGTATGAATTTTATCGATAAAATTTAAAAGTAATATTTGGTGTGGAGTCAACCATCGGCCCACGGCGTCCACGTCATTCAATTATTTTTGGCCGTTCGATTCGCGATCCGACGGTTCATTTTGCCTCCTCTGCCTCATATATAACGACCAACCCTAACCCTAACCCTAACCCTAACCACGCCCCTGCCTCTCGGCCCGAGCCGCCTCTTCCCTCTCCCTACTCTCTCTCTCTCTCTGCTTGTGGCGGCGGGCGGCTGGCCGCGGCGCCTTGGCCGGCCCGGCCTGTGGCGCTGCGCGGCGTGAGAGCGGCGACGGCTTCATGGCGGGCCGGCGGTGGCGGCGGCGGTGGTGGGCGCGGCAGCGGCGGCAGCGCGGCGAAGCTGGCCAGCGGGCGGCGCGGCGCGGCGCTGGCGCAGCACGGCGCGCCAAAGCGGCGGACGAGATCCGGTGGCCGCACGAGGGCGGCGGCGCTGCGGCGGCGGCGGGCGGCCGGCGGCGGCGGGCGCGGCGGCGCGAGTGACCCCCTCCATTCATACTGGCGTCATCCCGATTCCGGCCGCAAGAGATCGCCTCCACCACACTTCGCCTAGCCAAATTCGTCCCTCCTTTGCCTCTTGAATCCACGCTCCCGTAAATTTGTTCTTCTCGTATGTTTGTGTCATAGTAGATTTGATTTCAAGGGAATGCATCTTAATTTCCCATTTGCGGGGCCCGCGATGGAGCATCCGGCCACCATCGTCGGAACCACATCGGCGACGAGTCCGACCGGGCGGAAGAAGGCGTGGCGACCAAGCTGGATAGCCGTGCGAGAGTGTGAGCGTCCGCCGACCACCGCGGCCCGACCCGACCGCCACGGCTGCGGCGCCCGACCCGCACCGGCGGTGGGAACGAGTACGGTATTCTTTGATTGGTTTGTTATAAGTACTCTTTGATTTGCTTCATCTTGCGATCCGAAGCCTCTCCGATAGTCCGATCCATCTTCTCGTGACCGATTACATCATACCTTGGCTTCTCTCACGGGTGCTCAATCATTTGTATAAGACTAACAAAAGTTCTTATTTTCTTTCTATTTAGGTTTCACGAGATCGAGAAAATGGAAAGCCATTGTTAGATACCCGACAAAGGTGCTTCGTTAAGCGGTCGATGTTCCAATTTCTTTTTCTTTCTCCAAAGCGGATAAGCCAATTGTGTGGATGTTAATTGCAGGTTACAAAGAACGAGATCATGGATATGCTTAGTTCGGCAGGATTTGTATGAAAAAAAAATGTTGTAGCAAGATTGTTGGTTTACATTAACATCACCGAAATTTAAATCGAAGATGAATATATTTGGAATTTTATCACCGACAACGCACACTTAGAGGGATATGAAACACTAGCTTAGGGTGTGTCGTGAATTGCGATGCATTACAGTGAGTGGAATTTTTCTTTTCTTTGAACAATTTTACATTTCTTTGTTCGTGTGGCACACTCCATTTGACTTAAGTTTATGGAATATTTCTTTGAATAATATAGCGAGAGGGTGCACTTGAAAGACATTCCAAGAAGTGAGTTTGCTATTATCCGCTTGAGGAATTCTAGCTACTACTACTTGATATATCCTATTCTTATGCGGACACACATATGTATGTGATAATTCGGACACACGACTTGGCAACATGGTAGGGTTTCTATTGTTAATTCTGATTACCACATCTTATTCATAGTTTTCATTATAGTTGTAGGGATAGTGAGACACTAATGTTAGCAATTAATTCTTACATACATTTAGTTCTCATTGATGATTACCATTTTATTCTATTTAGTTTGAAGTCGACATGAAAGTATTTGGACACTTTATTTGCTCTGTTAAATTTTTCTTACCCGAGGGATAGCTTTTACAACAACCTGCCCGTCTTGAATAAAGAAAAGGCTTAGATCATTTTTAGACATGTTTGAGTAGTACTCATAGGTTGGAACTAGATGTTTTTTTTTTCTTTCACACATCTTTAAGTATAGGAACTGGATGTGATTAGAAACAAGGATTGAGTCGATCTTGAGACTCTTCTCTTTGATATGTCTTTCAACATCCTTGTTCGGGGAGGCGTGGCGGGAATGGAATGTCTCTCAGATTGGTTCTAATGTATGTTAAATCACTTTGTTCTTTTGCCTTTGTTGCTTCTTGCAGTTGAGCACAAAAACCATATTAGTTTTTTTTTTGTGAAGCACCAAAAGTCATATGTACAAATATCTTAGCTCAAATCCCCGGCAGACTGTAGTTTTAGGTGCTCGCAATTTAATCATCTGCAGATTGGTTATTAAGGGGGGTCCTGTTAGCCATTCATGTCTACGAGATGTTGCAACCTTTTTCTAACTTCAGTTTTGATTTGGTTCCTTGTGTGCAATTTTGAGAAGCCCTCTATGCAGTCTTTTTCACGCATTTTTTTTTGATAGGAGTCGTGCAAGCAATATAATGGCGTAACCGCATTGGTTCGGTTCGGAGGAGCAGACAAGTTGCTTGAGTCATATGTAGTTTAGTCGGGCTTAGAAGGATCTTGTTCGGTTTAACCCAATCCTTTGATCTCAAGTTGTGTTTTTCATTAAGAATTTTCTTTATTTAGCTCGCGCGTTTTGTCTCTTCATCATCATTTTTCTCTTAGTTTTGCGGAACAACGGCAATTTAGTGTTTCGGTTTCAGCGGTTGTTCGACAATTCAAAACATAAAAATTAAGTGACAACTTTGCGTAATTATTAGTAAACTTCAAGTCCGATTAAAAAGTATTGCAACTATAAATAATTTGTATAAAAAATTAGTGGAGAATTATATACTAGATTTCTAGATCGGTGCTTGGTGATGATATAAATGACAATTTATTAAGCAACCCTTCTCCTCTCTCTCTCTCTCTCCACGTCTTCTAACCATGTAGATAACGTTAAACTTGTTTATGTTACTAAAATGCCTCCCATTTACCATTGGTCCTTCAATCAAGTTTAGGTACACCGGAGAAATGTAATCTTGGTTTTAATTTTGCAGGTTAGGAGGTAATAGCTAGATGACTTTTCTTCCTCTTTATTGAATCGAAGGCATGGACCATAAGGAAAAAATTTACATGTGACTATGATTATAGAAGCATGCGTGTTCACCGTCGCGGGGATAATTCCCCCTTTGATAGTTCTGGTAAGATACCGGTAAGAGGGGAAAAACTTACATGCGTGTATAGTTGTTCTTTGATAGTTCTGGTAAGATACATGTCTCCTAATATTTCGGTATCTATGCTTGTGCGACAGCCAGACTAAAACAATGTATCTCGGTTGTATGTTTGACTTGCTTTATTCTAGAATTGACAATTAACCATGCACTTCGAGTTGGCGCAAAAGAACTTTTTAGCTATTTTCTATTACAAAAAAAAAACATAAGCATAGTTACTAAACCTCATGTGTGTGTGTATATATATATATTTGTTCTTTGATTAGCTATCATGCAAATCAATAGGATGGTACCACGAGTATAATTTCAGTTTGTGGCTTTCAAGATGCCAATCTTTGTATTCTCAGAAGATTTGTGGCCACTACATGGATCAATAGAATAGTACTTTGCGAGACATTTGTGTGGCTTCACTCTTTGTTTAAACAAATACATGGTTCTTTGTTTTAAAATACCAATTAAATTTCACTCAATGTTGCCAATTTCTTTCATGTTTGTTAAGCAAGAGACTAAAAATGCTCCCTATTTAATGTGTATCTCGGTTCTTTTTGAGCTATTATAATAATAGCATTAATACTTTGGTTCGATATTGAATAATACTTTGGCTCCTATAAGACTGCCATTTTTCTATAATAAAAGAAAGAAAGCATGTCGGAAGGTTGCTAATCCTACATCGAGTTCTCTATCAAAATCCTTCTTTGAATTGTTGTCTTTTCTAGGAGCTTCGGTCTGGATGACACTATATATTTAGAAGGAATTTTGTAGTGGACTGGCGGTTAGGGCCGTGCGGTCCCCTCCGCTTATACGCAATTGCACCGGTATTGGTGGTGGCGGTGTGACATTTGCTAGCTCGTGATGAGATTCTTTGTTCCATAAACGTGCATGACTTTTTATGAAATTTCCTTTCTTTTCTAGCCTTAATTTTCTTGCAATGTCTATACAAGGTGAAGGTGAGGCTTGCGAGGTTGTTGTGTGCAGCATACACCTTTGTGAGTCCGAGGCTAGAAAAGGGAGCTCGGCCATTTTCTAAATATGGACTCTGGCTGGTAGTAAGAGGATGTTTGCACATCTACGTTAGATGGCCAATTGGCCATTCCACTTATGTGTTAATTTCAACAAATCCTTTCAGCCTTTTGCTTTGCTAACTATGATCCGCTCGACCATTTCCTAAATTGGCTTATTGCACAACTAATTTTAAATTGTTGTTGTAGGAATACCTATGTGCATGGACATGATCTGTAGGTGAGTTGATCTTTGTTGTTACCTTGTGTATTGTTATACAAAGCATATTCTAATTTTTGAAAGGAATTGCTTTTGCTATCATCTCCAATGCTCACTGCCGTAAGTTACCATACCCTTGTCAATATATAAAATGTTCATTTAGCTTGTCACTCAATATCATTACGCTTAATCATTGATACTATATCTATAATTTGAACACAAAACTATGATGCGCAACGTGGAGTTTTTCGGCCTTGGCTTCTACCAATTCACAACTAAAAGTTTGTTAAACAATTTTCAAATTGTATCCGGCGTTTCAATACTATCAAATGTCTTTCCACAATTTAACATGTGGCACTTTGTTGATAGGATCTCTTGACACTCAATGAGTTCAATATATAGGTAATAATTGTCTCCTGGCCGGTGGGTGTACCCGGTGAATGATGCATATGGATTACGGAAGGGGCTACCATATTTTTAGATTTAACTTAGAAATATATATCAAATAGATTTAGATTATAGGTATACTTAATCTGCTCCCATGTTCATCATTTGCTTACATGATTCACTCCAATATGATGTTTGATTACATCTACGTCTAGCGTGCACTCATGTTTCTTCGGTTTAGTTTACAACAATTTAATAATACTTATGCCTCTTTAGCATTTCAGTATTGTCATCCTTTTCGTCAATAATTTTACCACTTTTGCAGCTTACTAACGGGGTCACTTTAATGATCATTGGGTTGGCACTATTTTGTATTAATCAACTCGCTGGTCACGACTTACTAACAGGACCACCTATTTGCCTTTCCTGTAGGTACGGTAGAGGCAGGTCACGGCCGGCATTTTGCATCACCCTATGCTTCTATTCTTATTTGATAACCACGGTGACACACAAGGATTCTCGGGAAAAAGGCATGAAGAACTCCTTAGTTTAGTCGGCATTTGGTGCATTAATGTTGCACGGCACCACATTTGGCGGATGATCCCGCAAGTTAGTCATAGAGACTCGCTCTGCGATATTATGTGTCTTTGGAAAAATATGGCCCATTCAATGATTATGACGGACTCGAATGTACACGTGCATGATCTATTACGCATGGTTGTATGTTTCCTTGTTACGCCCCTCGGCCTCGCCACTTTATGCGTACATATCGATCACCGGTTCCTGTCCCGGAACGTAGCCTTTTGCGTGGTCAATTTTGTTCATTTAATTATATGTTTCCTATCCTGCCTCAACATCTATTTGAGCACCGAGCTGTATTGTGCGAAAATTTTGAAATATTTGAGGTAACCGGTATTCAAGCTTTACGTTCGGTGGGCGTGTTGCCATATTTATATCGTTGGCCTAAGTGTGAATAGATATCCTCCTTTAATAGTATGTGCAATTCGTATTATATTATTATACCATGATTACATCGGTCATGGCTTTGCGCGCATGGGCGCGCGCAAATCACTAGTATGTACTATATCGACTGACGAGCAAAGGACGATTGTTAATTGGCGAAAAAAAAAAAACCCAAACATGAGCGTGCTTGTGTTAACAAATAGTAGTATGTAGGTCCAGCCGTAAGCCCAGGTCATAGTTTTAATTACCTGGGGGAAAATAGCTGTGGACTGTCATCGTGTGGATTGTGCGCCACGATATCATGTTAAATGTACTTATATGGAAATAAGATCACGTATGTATTTTCCTGAGGACGGCCGGTCCGGCGGTCCTCACGCAATTTTCTTCCCGCCCGTCTTTTTGGTTTTTTGACTCTTTTTTCGATTTTTTCTCAAATACACTCTTTTTAGATTCATTTTAAAAAATGGACCTTTTCTCGGCGCCACGCAGTCACGGCGCAAGGTATAACGTCCTCGGCGCCATGACCCATGGCGCCGGGTTGACGGCGTGGTAAAGCGGCGTGGCATTGCAAATTTTACATTTACCCCCGGCGCCATGATCCACGCGCCGAGGGGTAAATGTAAAACTTGCACTTTTTGCCTTCTTTTCACGCGTTTGCACTGAACAAGTAAACTTATTCTTACAATTGAGTAGCAACAAAGTTGCTGTTTAGTTGGTTAGCCTGCGCGCGCAATAGCTGAGTGCCTCAACGTTCAGGGTTCAAAACCCAAGCTTTACAGTTTCTTTTTGTTTTTATTTTTAAAAAGCAAACGGTTAAAATGCTATGATTTTTTTCCATGGTTTTGAACCCTACGATTTGGACATAAATTTTACTATGACTTGGACAGTCCTAAATTTATGTAATGCTTTATTTATTACGTCACATAACGTTTCAAATAAAATAAAAACTTCTCACGTGAAGTTTTGAAATCAAATAAAAAATGAGAGAACATTATTGTTATGTGTGTTTATTTATATATAGTATCTAAATCTAATTTCTCCTTATATTATCATATACATGGAATTTAGCATTTGTTTATTTACGTTTAACGTTTCCTATGAAAAGTCGCATGACGTTTAAAAAAAAATAAAAAAACAACAAAATAGACGCATTGCTGGGTCTTGAACCTTGGCAGCCATGGCTAGCTCTGCACACAATAACCAGTGAGCTATAGCTTCTTTACTGCTTAGTTTAGACAACAGTTTTATTTGTTCCATTGCAAACACGTGTATACAAGGCAAAAGGTACAAGTTTTACATTTCCCCCTCGGCGCCGTGGATCATGGCGCCGAGGGGCAAAATATAAAATTTTGCGGCGCCACGCCGTTTAAAAGTGGTTCCCACGCCGTGAACCTCGGCGCCATGGGGTGGTGGCGCCGAGGCGTTATCCCGCCGGCGCCGTGCCCCATGGCGCCCGAGAAAGGGGCCCATATTGTGCACGGATACGAAAAAGGGTGTATTTGAGAAAAACTTTCAAAAAAAGGGTTAAAAAGAAAAAAGACGGTCTTCCCGCAAATTAGCTCGCTAGGTTTGGCCCGTGTGGGGCGGTAACCAAAACAAGGTGCTACAGTGGCATCAAAAAAAAAACACAGAAACAGCGGTACCACATTATATTATCTTGTGTGGCCACATGAGGATGCAGGCTTTTTTTTTCTTCTTCTCTGTTCGTTTCTGTAAAAGAAAACGTTGGTGTAAATTTTTCGGGCACAATTGCTTCTCGATTTTTAAACTGAGGTATAACTTTTTGAACAAAAAAAAAAAGCACTGAGATATAACATCAAAAGGATACGTGTGAACTCGATAGCTTGTCGTATTGTTTTTCGTCGAATAACGACTCGACAGATCCAATCCATCATTTTATTTGACTCTTGATTCTTGACTGAATTGATTAGTTATTGCAGTACTGACTTGACATGTAAGGTCTTTGTCTATCGAAAGGCCAAAATCCCAGGTGCAGCACCACCTTATTAGCTTATCTCCGCATGTGCACACTTCTGTCCTCCACGTGTTGAGAAGGAATGCAAACAGATGTATCGATCTACGGCATAGGAGTATTTCATACGTAGAACTAGAAATCCTCATTGTGTCGCCCAGTCATAGGTTCATATTATGTATACATACGGACTAACTACGTGATGTAGTACGATCATATTGTTATTGTGGGTTTAGTGTGAATTTAGTTCCTATTAGGAACTAGTTATATACGACCAAGTCAACCTAGTCTTAGTAAGTTTTTTTTAAGATTTTCATGTGTTAGAAACATTGTATACAATTTGTCTTCGTTAAATTGTGCATGCTAACGTCAAGGGGTTCACAACGCAATGGAAAAAGACCATTGGTTGTAGGGCTCCCACCCGGGGTTCAAATCTTGGGTGTGACACTTTATCACGGGTTTATTCGGGATTTTCGGTATTAGAGCGTTAAGTGGTAAGCGACGTTCCCCTCGATGGCGGCGCTGTGGTGACTTCGTGAACTTCAAGATTACCCGGCTTTCGGTCCGGCGGAGGTGCTCATAGGGGTAGAGTTTGCGACGTGTGTTCATAGGGGGTGAGTGTGCATGCGTGTTGAGTGTCTACGTTATCTTTGTGTAATCTAAAAAAAATTGTGCATGCTAACATATATATATTTACTCCACGTGGTTTTGTTTACACGCTAAAAAGTAACATGGTTTTGTATACATGCTAAAAGGATGAGTATGAGTATTTACTAGCTTGATAGCCTTTTTTAATGTCCATTAAAACTAAGGAACATGGTTTTGTATTTTTTTAATCACCCGTACCAGCTGAACTATGTTTATTTTTTTTCTCTGTCGTGTTAATTTCCACAAACTTAACGTAACATCATATCCGGCAAGATAATCCATCGTGGTTTTATTTCTTGGAACAGATGTATGCCAAAATTAGCACACAAAAAACGGCCTGTACCTGCTGCGAAGTGGGAAAGTCAAGCGGAAACGCCGAGTAGCAGACGGCATCACATGACATGACCAAACACATAGAAAATTGCAGCAGGTCTGCCAATAAGCAAAGTGATTAAGGCCTTGTTTAGATGGCTAAAGTTTCTAACCTTTTTTCCCAATTACTCTCCATCACATCACATTAAATACATCAAAAGACGTATATTTAGAGTATTAAATGTAGGTAAAAAAAATAACTAATTACAGCGAGTTTAGATATGCATTGGCGAGGCGATTCTTTTTTGGCCTAATTCTTTCATGATAGGATGATATTTACCACTAACAAAGCGAAACGTCTTCACGATTAATGCGATGTGACATCCAGGATTCAAATTTTAGCCATCTAAACAAGGCCTAAGCTAATCTTTATCCCAACCCAATGCGCCCCAGTGGGGCCCGCCCGGTCGATCCACTGCCTGCTGCTCGCGCGCGGTGGAGAAACACCGGGGCCCCACCACCCGCACGTTTCAGGCAAGCCGTGGCCTGACCCTGATGGCATGATTATCTTGCCGGCGACGAGTAGCTTTCCGTGATTCCACAGATGGAATTAGCAGCTCGATCGCTGGATTTTCGTCGGAATTAGCAGCTCGATAGCTGGATTTTCGTCTCGTCTCGCTGCTGGCTTCGTTTAAGATCATGGTTATCCTGATCCTGATCCTGATCGCCATAGGATGGGGACGTAAGCAGCTGGAGCTGAGCCTGGCAGTGGCAGGGGCCTAATCCTGATCCTGATCCGTCACAGCTAGTCAGTGGAATTATCAGTTCAATAAGCTCATGCATGCAGCTCCACTGATAGAATCATAGAGAAGCACATAAGAGGGGCCTAAAAATGGCAGGGTACCACACGGAGTCATATCCGTCAGGGACGCTCGCGGCGTGCGTGACAGTAACAGCGAAGCCGGGGGCTGCGCCCGCGCGCGATCCAGCGGGCGGGCAGGTGGCTGGCCGTCGCCGTCGCGAGAACAGAAAGGAATTCCAAATCGAGTAACTTTGCGGTCGTCGTCTCGCGGTTCGCGTCGTCGCTGTCGATGGAGGCACGTGTCGACCGCAGCGCGGCGGAGAAGGAGGAGATGGATCCATGGTGGTGTGGTGTGCGTCGAGGTTGAGGGCTTTGCGTGCGCGGTTAGTTCTTTCGTGCAAGTAAATAAACGCGCGCAGTGAATGAATGTGGAGGAGCGCGCGTACACGTAGAAAGAAGCGTGAGGGCGATGCGTATCTACCCAGTTCTCTCTTGCCAGCTCCTTGACCATTATCGATTTATTATCGTCGTGATAAAAATGAAAATATATATAATCGAGAGAGTGAGAGGCCAGGGGACAGACCGGCAAAGAGCCACTATGCATGGATGCGCTGAAACGATCCTTTCATTCCATAAACACAGCGATTAGACCAGCGCCCCGGGGCCGGATGGGTTTGGCCCCAGCTTTTACAAGGCGGCCTGGGGTACAGTGGGATCTGAAGTTATGGACTTCCTACATGCTTTCCACAGTGATCAAGTTGATCTGGAAAGACTGAACCGTTCTCATATGGTGTTGATTCCAAAGAAGCTAGGGGCAGATGAAGTGCATGCATTCAGGCCTATTTGTTTGCAGAACTGTTGCGTCAAGATCCTGACCAAGATACTAATGTCAAGACTGCAAAAACAGATTACAAAACTGATTGACATTGATCAAACTGGTTTTATTCGAGGCAGATCGATCTCAGAGAACTTTGTTTATGCAATGGAATTGGTGCAATGCTGCCATAAAAGGAAGGTGCCTACACTCGTTGTCAAGCTAGACTTTGCCAAAGCTTTTGACACGGTCTGTTGGGAGGCGCTAGATGAAGTGCTTCGAGCAAGGGGGTTCAATGAGCAGTGGCAATTTTGGATGCGGCTGCTCTTTGCAGTCCTCAAAGTCTGCAGTGCTTGTCAACGGGTGTCCGGGGCCATGGATCACTTGCAAACGTGGTCTTCGTCAGGGTGACCCAATCTCGCCTTACCTGTTTCTGTTGGTGGCCGATGTGTTACAGGTTTACATCAAGCAGAACACTGCCATCAGGCACCCGATAGTTGATGGGATGAGTTGCCCGGTGCTTCAATACGCAGACGATACACTGATGCTTGTTCGTGGTGAGGTGGGAGATGTGCAGGCTCTCAAACTTGCCCTTGATGCCTTCTCCAGAGCCACTGGTCTACAAATCAACTACACCAAAAGCACAGCGGTTCCCATTCACATGAGGCAAGAAGACGTCTTGGCCTGTATCACAGCTCTCGGTTGCAAACAAGAGGGCTTTCCACAGACTTATCTAGGGCTGCCCTTGTCCAACACCAAGCTGAGATTAAACGCTTTTGCTCCTCATGTGGCGAAGACAGACAGGTATTTGGCTGGATGGCAGGCGGGTTTGCTTAATCACATGGGCAGAGCAACCTTGGTTAATTCAGTCCTGGACAGTCAGCTGACATATGCAATGTGTGCGCTGGCCATCCCCTCGTGGGCGATTGCACAAGTTGACAAGCGGAGGCGAGGCTTCCCGTGGGGGGGTTTCGACAAAACATCCGAGCTCGGAGCTTGGTCGCTTGGCCGCAAGTTTGTGATACAAAAGACAGTGGGGGGCTCGGCCTCAAAGACTTGGGTGTTCAAAATATTTGCATGCTGCTGAAACTCATTCACAGGTTACACCTTCAGCAAGAATCGGCCTGGACTACCTGGGTCCGAGGCAATGCAAATGTGGCATCTCTCCAAGGGGGCCTTCATGGAGACCTTCGGGACTCCTTGCGATCGCTCCCGCCAATATACTGAGCCATCACCACAGTGGCCTTGGGGGACGGCAAGTACCTCCCTTCCGGCATGACGCCCGGTACGGAGAGGACACCATGGCTGATCGCTTTCCTCAACTCATGACACACTATGCCAACACCGAGATCACAGTCCAACAAGCGGTTCAGTGGAGCCCCCGACGGGCATCATGCGCGGCGATCTCCAACAGCGATAAGTCAGCTAAGCGGAGCTACGCGGCAATCGCCGAAGCCGCCCAAGCGATCGATTTGAAGGATCGGAGGTTAAGCCCGATGATCAAAGCAAATGGTCACTGAACACCTCGCTCCTATACAAGGCGCTCAAGCAAAGCGATGAGCATCGCGATGCGTGGACTAAAGTGGTTTGGGACAACAAGGCACCTCCCGGGTGCAGTTCTTCACCTGGCTCATGTCAAGGGAGCGGATCCAATGCCGAACGAACCTCTTCAAGAAGCACATAGTTGATAGCACAACCTCGTGAGGTTTGCCACATGGCCGACGAGACAACATCGCATATCATTTTTGGGTGTCCGGCGGCCAAAGAATTCTGGGATCTTTGTGAAAATTGAGACTCATCGGACTTGGGACATAGCAAGGCTGCGAGACCTCATGGCTCCTCCTCACATCCCAAAGAACAACTTCGGGACCTTCCTGCTCCCGTGTTCTTTGGCACATTTGGAAGCGTAGGAATAACCTAGCCTTCCGAGGGGAATGGACGTCCATTCAAACGACCTCGCAGGCATGTCGTTCGAAGCGCGACTGTGGAAGCACCGATTGCCAAAGAAAGAACAAAGAACTGCGAAACTTGGTGTGATATTCTTTTCCGGGCAATGTAAACCATTTCGGATGTTTGTAAACTTTGTGAACTTTGTACTATATCGGCTTCATGGCCCAATGATCAATATAAATCAGGTGGGGATTCTCTCCCCCGTTGAGCGATCAAAAAAAAAAAAAAAAAAAAAAAATTAGACCACGCACTGGTTTGATGACTGCAGTTTCAACATACAAGTATGTGTTTCCCGGGCTTGAAGTGTCGAAGTGAAGGTTAGACTGGGCCGGGCCTTGGAGGACGACGAGGTACAGTAGTAGAAGGACAAAAGCAAAGGCTCCGTGCACCATATGCGCATGGCTGTAGCCTCGTGTCTCTTTTCTCAAAAAAAAAAAAAAAAAAAAAAAAAAAACTCGAGTCTCGATCGTTTCATGTGTTTGAGCCTTTTTGAACTAGAGTTTGCCGGAGGACTGCAAACTGTAAAAGCTTGCAGCACCGAGAAGTCCGCCCGTGATTATCCTATCCGAACGAAGCTCCAGCACCAGGCATTCCTATTCCCCACGCGTGCGCGTATACCTTATGATTCCGACGGGACGGGATGGGGGCTTCACGTCTCTCTTGGGATCGATCCAGTCAGAAGAGGAACGAGGGTGTGTGAATGTGTGATGTGGGAGAGCACGACGTCACATGCGAGAAGAATTCAACCAACTGCTGAGGCAAACACGCGACCTGGGTGTGAGACTTTCTGTTGGAATAGGATTGGACCAAGTTCGGAACGTGCACGTCGCCAAACGCGCGGACTGAAATTTGAACCGTTTGGTTATTATAATTAACGGGGACAAATAATACATCCATCATATTTTAATTAAACTATATCATTAAATAGATCGTTACTAGACTTATTTGGAGATATACAAATACAAATGTTGCTATAATTTTTTTTTTAAAAAAATATAATCCAGTAAGAATTTTATAGCGACGTTTTTTTCACATGTGACACAGTGAGTGAGTAAAGGTGAGAGAACTTGTTCCAACAAACAGCTTTTCGCACCGAACCGCCCGCTTTTCTCCGCGTGAAGCTGCGGAGAGCACACTCGATCAGGACTTTGGAAAATGCGGAGAAAAATGTGCACCCTGTAGGTGCCGTCATCCATCAAGTGTGAGGACGACGTCGGGTCGTCGAGGATGCATTGTTCGATGTCACTAGTAGTGCTAAGCTATATATATCGATCTTTTGACTAGTGGGTACTACTAGCTTCATGGGCTCGAAGTGTTGTTGCACTCAACGAAAAGTTTGTGATAGCATCACCACCGGATAAAAATGGCCGAATCCTATAGTTTTCAAGTCGTGATCTAGATAACTGGAACATCTGCTGGGTGGCCTACAGTAGTTGCTTTCTTGCTTTAGATAAAAATTGATGGCTTTGGACTTTACTCTGGATCATTCATAGATTTTTTTTTTCCCTCCTATTTGGCTCGTGTGTTTATTCATCTTGATAACACTACACCAAAAGCAACAAAAGGACGCGTGCGTCCACTAGAGACGGTAGTATAGTCAGAATATAATCCATCACAAAAATACGTGTAGTTCCCGCGATCATGTCTATACAAATGTCCCGTACCGTAGTAACAGTCGCAAATGGATATCTAACAGAGGCCTCAACCTGTTTAATATGAACCCTTGAGCGCTGAGAATACAAAATAATATTAACCATGAAGCAGCATATATACGTCGTCCATCCACAGCCCACCAAGCAGAATGTCCGGGTTTTTCTTTGTTGCTGAACTTCTAACTCAGTAATCTTTGACAATACGGGCACTATATATAACACATCCAGTATTCCAATTCAATCCTGATCATCTATGTTACATGGATACTTCAAGAGGGGTGACGTATCCGTATCCGATACTCGTCGGATACTCGGATGCGGATACTTGGATACACCATTTTAGTGGGTTTTATTTTAAGAAAGTGCGTATCCGCGTATCCGATACGTATCGTATCGGATACCCGTACCCGTACTCGTGTAACATAGCTGATCATCACCGACAGGCAGGTGTGGTATACGAATTGGAGTGTCATGGATGCCACAATAAGCGGCTTGCATGCTACCAGTAGCTAAGTGCAAAAGTCATACATAGACGCATTTGGAAACCTGCGCTATCTAATCTAATCTAATCTAATCTAAAAAGAGAAAAAAAAAACATGTACACCTTCTCGATTTCCCACACGAACGTCAGCAGAGTTTGTGAAAATCTCGCAGGTAACACCAAGCTTAAAAAGGGAAAACAGCATCTAATAACTTGCTGACAAAAGCAATAAAGAAAGAGATCGAAAAGAAAAAAAATGGAGCGCCAGGATAGAGGAACAGGAATGGAACATCAACGCGCGCAGAACGCACACGACAGACAGCAACGTGGTGCTTATCCTCAACGTCGTCTCGACGAGACTAGCTACATGCCTTCCACACCGCGTGAAGGACGACGAGACCTAGATACATGCCTTCCTCAGTACGTGGTCATGCACGGCGGGGCCGTGCCAGGTGCCAGGTAATCCACTCATATTAATAAAGAAAAGGTGCCCAACCCGTACCAATTCGTTGCGTTGAAGCATCGGCTGCATACGTGCGCGCCCGAGAGACGGGGCGGCGGCGGCGGTCCGCGCGGCGAAGAAGACGGCGGCCGGTGACCGGTGTGGTGTGGGCTGCCTAGCTGACCGAAGCGTGTCCACCCCCAACCCCACCCCCAGCGCGTCACGCGGACTGGGCACGCGGCTTTTGCCGTCACACCGCGCCGGTAGCTCGTGCCGTCGTGCGTGCGACTGCGCCGCCGAAAGCGACGCAGGCGCGGGGCGGGTGAGTGCCGGGGCAGCTGTGTGTGTCCATGGAGCGAACGTGAGGGCGAGGCGAGGCCGATTGGTTAGAGAGGATATCCGCCGTGCGGTTCCTGGCCACGCCAACGCCGCCAACGCCAAGTGTTGATTCCGCGCGCGCTGGCGTCGACTGGCCGGACTGGTACGTACGTACGCAATGACGACGGGGCGCCGTATGGTATTCGTATACATGCGGTAGGTAGAAGGAACGCTCGTGGATCCGCGGTGTGATGCCGGTTCACTCTGATGATTGGGTGGGAGCAAAGCTCGTGCGTGGATCTGCTGAACCTTGTATTGTGTGCAAGAACACAGTTGGATTCGTCCTTTGAATGATGATGAAGTGAACTTTTAGTACAGATAAAATCCAAAAAGTCGTTGGAGATTAACTTAAACTGTTCAGTGGCCAATGGATGTATTTGGACTTGTTGACTTTTGAGTTTAAGATGTGTATGCCCTACGTATTACTAGTCACATTCAAATTCAATTTAACTGTACAGAGTAGGAGGATTTCGTACATCTATGTTGCATGGCGACATTTACCAGGCTCGGGCTGCAGCGCGAGTTCGATGTGCCCAGCCCAGCCCAGCCCACCGCTTCCAGTTGCAACGACTCTCGGCCCACATATATGTAGCATATTTGATGGGCCAAAATCACCAGTCCCCACATCTATGTAGCATATTTGATGGGCCCAAAACCACCAGTCCGGGACTGATAAGCCTGCGCTCGCTCGCAAAAAAAAAAAAAAAAAAAAAAAGGTCTGCTCCAGCGCGGTGGCGAGAGGTCTGCTTCAGTGCTTCTCGTCGTCGTTGCTGAAAGGAAATCGAAAGGCGGCCACGCACGGAGACAGATTCGGACAGCTCCTAGTTGTTTGTCCCTGTGAGATTCTTATTCTACCATTCAGCTCCTGGTCAGATCTTCCTCTTGGTTAATTACTATAATTGGTAGTAAAAAAGGAAACACGGCCTGGCATACCTCACCTGGCCGGGTCGGGTGAGCAACAACAAAACAAAGCAGCTTTGTTGGCCTAACAGCCTGGAGCTATGATGCAGTAGGACCTACTGCTT